>VTPC01091303.1:107994-186226 GCA_011009095.1 Ignelater luminosus
ATATTTTACAGATGGAATCGTCTAGGGTGCAACTCTGAATAGATAACTAGACTTGAACTAAAGTTCTACAAATAGCTAGTCGATTAAGGACGAAAATATTAAAATTAACCCAACTAATGAAGTTTGACCCTCAATATAAACTCCGAACAGGAGCATCGCTAACTACACTGTTCGAGAATATTAAATCCGATAGCATTGCAGATGAAACTACACTGCATAACTTTGCAAAAATGAAAAGCGTTACAACTACTTTTACATTAAATTATGCTGCTGCATACTGGAAATACACTCAAATTTTATATTCTCTAAATAAATAACAAAAGAATAAAAGATTGCATTTTTTCAATTTTTATATTATCTAAAACAACATTTGGTAGTCGCAACCTAACTTTCAATTACTACTTGCAAGTAGGTGCAATTATGAGCATGTTGTTTAAATTATGGGCCATCATTACTAAAACACACTTTTCCTCCTTGCATTTAGTATATTATGCACATAATAAATTCACATTATTTTTTTAACTTTCTTGTTTAAATTTACTTTTTCACTCTGATGTGCCAGAGATGTTTTAGAAAGTTTACATCGTGTACATATAATTAGCTTTTATTAGACCAAGTTCGTTTAATAATAATTATAATAATAATAATAATAAAATGGTAAGTTGGTAGTAATGACGGTACAAATATTTCCTTACGAGAACTGGTTTTACAAAATAAATGGTAATACGTAAAATCCCTAACTGTAAATGCGTGAATACAACTTGGAAATGCTATTGTCGTACTTGATACACCACACTCACTTCTTACATGTTTATAACTTTGCCCTTGGAGCGTTTTCCTATAAATAAATAAAGGTACTGGGAAAGTTACAGCCAAGTTAAGCAAAGCTTGTTTATCGATGTTAAATTATGCGAAAACTCATGTGTATGTGTGTGGGTGTATGTGGTTGTTTAAGTAAACATAATTCTAAAGTTCGCGAAACTAAATTGATTTCCATTTCGAACTACATAGACGTTCTCTTCATCTGAAGAGAGGTAGATTCGACTTCAATTTGGATCAAAAGGATAAAAAATTGTCCTCCGGTTTTCCATTTATCATTCGTGAAAATTCTATTTCCATGCTTTTCGATTATGTAAACCTAATAATATCTCTACATATTTAGATCATTATTTTTATTTGATATCCTTGAAATTATAAAGAATTCATGTTTATGTAAATGTTTGAAAGGGAGAGAAATCGTCGTTCAATGTGTTGTTATGGTTATCATTACTTCTGTTATCTAAAATAGTTCTAAAAATAGTACAAAACTAATAACCTCTCTCTCTGATTTTATGAATTAACTCTTTATGCTGTTAACTTTTCGTAATAGAATTCAACTTAGAAAAAGTTCAAACGCTTGTTACTACTATTCAAGGTTTTTAATTATTTAATAATAACTAGAATAAATATTTACCTTGGGAGGTGCTGCAGTTTTTTAATAAATTGAAAAATGTCATTAAAAATTGTCGCGCTACTATTTATAATTGTTTGAAAGACTGTTTACAAGAAACAAGCGAAAGATTTTTTTACATCTTATTTGCTAGAAGAATTCAATTTTTTAAATGATCAAAAATAAGAATGGAATGGAAATTATGTACAGAATTACAGCTCCGGTAATTACCTTCATCATTAAGGAAAACCAAACCTCAGAATTTGAAAGGGAACCTTTCAGTCTTATAATTTTTAAAATATAAACTTAGTTTATCACATATTGGCTTGACAGCTAGATTTTTATTTAAAAAAATTTAAATTAAAAGAAAGCAAAGCCAATGAGATCTTTTTAATTCTTGATATCTTTGTAATCAAATGAAGTTGCACTCTAATTAGTAAACCCAAAATATTTATATTTCAATGCCATAGTAATAATAATTTCTATTGTTTTTGTTTTCGTACTGGGGAATCTATTCTAGAAATTTTCATAAAAGAGAAGTATTTTCAAAGAGCTGAGCCAGATCAATTCAGGTAAACGGAGAAAGAGACCGAACACGATTTCATAATTGTTATTTAGTTGAAGATTAAGGTGATTAGGTGTTTTAGTAAACAAAAGCCTAAAGTGTCACCTTGGCAAAGAAAAGTGTGTAAAATAAGGAAGCTATTTAAAAGAAAATTGAAAAAACACTCTGTAGAATCGAAAATAAAAACGTCGGATATCGGCCCTTCTTTAATCGCCGGTTAGGAGTAGAGAACGAGCCTCTCAAAGTTGGCTAAACTCAGCATTTAAGACGCCACATTTCGAAAACCAGCTAACGGATTTTGATCATATTCTGGTGTGTTGGTCTAGTAACCTACAAGTCTTAGTAGCTACCACGAACGATGGAGGCACCCCTTGGCGGCGTAAATAGCAAATGTTTTTTGTGCGTGGGCGCTGTCTTTATCCAGCAGCAGACTATCTATCTATCCATATCTGATCAAGTTCTGGTCCGTTGGCATTCGTCAATAGGGTCTCCGGACTCCGTTAAACTTTCCAAAGATATCAAAATGGAACAAAGACGCTTTGTTCTACTCAGAACACTAATCCTAATTACTGATGCGGTCTGATCTTTTTTTTTTTCATTACCACACCTGCAATTCGAGAGAGGCGTCTTTTTTCGGCATATCTCTGGAACGAACCGTTCCATCGAGACGAGTCTCTTTTTTATCGTGATTGGTACTCAATGACTTAACATTTAGCTTTTGTCAAAACATTACTGAAACAACTCCTGCAATTAAGAAGGTCTAGAAAGAATAGAACAGGCCTTGGCAGGACTAATCTGAAGCATTTTAAAGAACATTGAACTATTGTCCCTTCAAGATTGAACTCTAAATTCAAAATGATTTCTGATTTTTAAGAAAGGTTCTGTAGGAATACTAAAATACATTTTGCTGAATAGATTGATTTTTTTTGGGTTGTGTTCTATAGTGTATCAAGTATTTTATTTCTTTCAGTCATTTGAAATACTGCTGATTAATTTTCACTGTTTATCTTAAAAATATAAAAAGAATTTAAGGAATACCAGCCAGAAAGAAAGAAATACATACAATAGAACAAGTTTTGAGATCACAGAATCTCCAAAAAGAAGGTTGGATTTTGCTCTCGGTAAGAAGATTAGAAAAATAGAAGAATGTTAAGAAATCAAAAAGTATCAGTATTAAATTGGTAACAAACATAAAGAACTAGTTTACAAACTAAGATAAACTGAAAGGTATAATAGTCAAAATGCATTCTTTGAGTTAAAACACAGATTTCATGAAGATATTCAACTTTTACGACAAGGTATTCTCTTAACTAGAAAACAAGGGCCAAATCAGAAGATAAAGAGAGAGTAAGAACACCCTGAAATGACCTTAGGCATGCATACCACATTTTACCTTTGTAAAAATAGTGACTATTAAAAGACAAACTTTGCATTTCTTATTAATTTAATTAAAAAGAAGAAATTTAAGAATTCACAAGAAAAAATAAAAAATCAACAAAATGAAATTGATGAGTTTGCATTTTTGGTAATATTTGGATTACAACCTTGACACCAGCACAAACAATAGAGAGAGATATTCATCTATTTCTTCATTTGTTATTCAGTAATACTTCATCTTTATAATTATGCAATTCTACAAAGTAATGTTGATACCTTAAACCATAGAACGGTTTACTGTTCAAAATATTTTAGAAATTGGATAATCTTTGTTTTGCTCAACTATTTACTAAAAATGATTTGTTTTTTTTTTAGTTTTTTTCAAAATTATATGAAATATGTACACCTACCTAATTTATCTATCATGCAATTTCTGTTAGCATTGAAATTATAACAAAAATCTCTCAATAGTGATTTAATGTTGAACCGTCATTACCTTTTAGAGTAATGAATGTCATTAAGGTCAACTTGTCTTCCTTTCTTTTTTATTTTAAATTGATCACTTCTATTGTTTTTAACAATAATAATAAGATGACATCTTACAATTGAAAGTGAAATTATCTTTTGTTTTATAACGATAATATTTTCTCTATTCCTTGTTTTTAGATTTTCGCACTATTACCTTTTCGGCAATGGAAGTTTTGCTGTAAAATCGTATACTACATTAATTTTCCAAACTACCGTGGGAATTAACTGTGTCAATTTCATTCTCATCGTAATCTCCAAGATAAACTAAATTATATTAGGAAGATTGGTATCTGTTTACCTATAGATTGCAAATATTATCAAACATTCTTGTTTATCAACAAGTCTGGTAATATAATGAAACATCCAATATTTCTGTTTATTTATATTGATTAAGTAAATGCAATGAACTATAAAAAATAGGTCGTACATAATATTACACCATTTTGTTAATAAAATTGTAAACATCAAATTGAGATTATAACCTTAAAAGATTTTAAGAAGCGACGCAATGAATTTTATATTAGAAAGTCGTGTGATTATGACAGTTGAATTAAAGAAGTTTATGAAAAGAAATAGGAATTGAAGCAAACACAAAAAACAGGAGAGATAAATGTTAACAATCAACAATGCTACTTGGAGCGTGAAATTTTACTATTATTAAAATTATTCATTGCTCTCTTACTTTATTCAGTGCGACACAAAAGAATGAACATTTTCTAAAGTCTTTTAATGTTAAAATTAAAATGTAGGTATGATTCATTACAGAATAAGTTTAAGGAGAGTCTTGAGATTATTCATCAATAAGTAAATATTTGTAGAAAGATATGTGATTCTTGTTTTAACCTTGATTGGAGTAATTTAAAACATGTAATATCATGTAGTTGCAGAAGGTTGTAATAGTACATTGTAGGTATTGTGCGCTGTTATTTAAAACATTATGAATTAACAAATATACCTGCAATGTATTTTTAGACGGAAACTGATAGCTGTTTTTTATTGTTTCAGGTATGTATACTATGGGTTCGCTAATCCATAGACCTACTCTCTGGTCTTGATAAGAATATCGTAAGTAATCTAATCACTTAACCAAATCGTGTTTATTTTTAACTCAATTTATAACTCAATTCCAATTTTAATTGGCACACCCTGTGTTCGTCTTGACCGATAAAGTCAAAATCATCTAACGTAACACGTATTGGCCGAAGCCATTATACTGTAAAATTTAGAATTGATTTTTTTAATTCTCTCTAGTGGTCACACAAATAAAAACTGGCATTTGCATTAGCGTTTCACTTTCAGACATACGTACATAAAAGAACTTTGTAATTTTAACTGAAAAAATACTACACGAGAAGAAATGCTGAATGAGCACCATAACCTATTATTTTTGCTTCTGGACAACCTACTCTACTACAAACCCTCAAATTAACTAAAAAGTAAACAAGTGTTAAAGTTGCCTGGTCCAAAAGTGATAAAGAAAACTTGAAAGAAACTGATAGTAGAATCAAGACATCCATTGGACTTTGCTGCCTTATTGAGCAACAATTCTATTGACAACTTTAGTACTAGAGGTCGGTTTTGTTTGTATACAAAACAGTTCAATTTGCTAGGGTAAATCTAAAATGCACAACCATGGCAGTAACCAATCAAATGCTATGATGTAATCACTATCTAAAGCAAAATAGTTTCGAGAGCAAAAAATTGCAATGAGAATATCTGTCTGGAGTGTCTGAGTTTAAGCGTTTAGTTGAAATAGTCTTCTATGCCTTTTATTGTTTTGTTTCTTGGCAATGAGGTAAAAGAAAGATTACAAGGAATCAACACAAGTCTAAAAAGATGAAGTGTTAATATATGTCATAGCCATGCCCAATACGTGGAAAGGCATTACCTTGATACATCTGCCATCATCCATGCTTTATACTGCAAACGCTCAGTAAAACTAATTCAATTCATTTCAAAATTTATTGAGAACTACATATAATTGGAAAAAAACAACTAATTCTATACAGCAATTCTGTGTGACGGTAGAAAACGAGTCTCTGGATGTCAGCTTGGGACATTTCATTTCAGGCTTGCTGAATTTGATTCTGAAATTCATTGAAATGTCTTGAGGGATGAGATAGATGATTGATCCTACGACGTATTATATCCCATCCATGTTCTATGGGCGGTAAGTCTGATAATGTATCTAGGCTTTTGCAAATATTCCTGTGAATTATCTTGTTGCAAGATTGGATCTTCCAGCTCTCGAAGAGTAAGTAATTGCAACAGATTGTAGAATGTTTGATAAAGTTCTGCATTTAAGTTGCTTGGTATAAATGCTAAAAGTGACTGACTGTCATAACAGACCCCAAATTGCTATATCCTTGAATAAATACAGTCTTGTTCCTATCTGCAGTTTTTACTATTACCACAGATACGACACACTCGTCTATGCCCGTGATATGCCCATAAACAGAAACGTGATTCATCGCTGAAGACTATATAATTCAATCCCTGATTCCATTCTAATTCCACGTGAACGAATTCGGCGGTACACTAAGGATATTAACAACCTTACACCGATAGCTTGTCCCCAAGCAGTTTAAATGCTTCTGGTACTTGAGAATCAGTATCCAAATGCAGACATTCCGAATAGATCTTCCTGTAACTTTGTTATTGTTTTTTTGAAGGGCCAATTTCTCCAACTTGATGAATACCTTTGTCAGACTATTTCTTTAAGCATCTTTGTATTGCAGCAACGCTTTTATACAAACGGGCAACAATTGGAAATCTTACCTCTTTGATACCAACTGCGTGATCTTTTTAGTTTCCAGACAAACGGTTCTACCATTTTGCGTAGACTCCCAGTCACCGAGGCTGCGACTGTCTTCGAAATGTGAATCCAAATAATGTCCTATTTGCAGATTATTACGACTAGGTAATACCACAAATGTAGCCCTGTTCGGCAAGTTGCTAGCTCTGAATATTCCTACCGGACTCAGTCCTTTGAGCTTGCAGGCTAACATCACAGCTGTTAAACTAAGCACAATTAAACCAGCAGCGTTTCTTGATTTTATGCTCCTCTGCAGTGTTCACTCAATTCAAAATTAGTTTGCCTTTATGGTTTCCCAAGACTTTGGACCTTGGTATAGCTGTACCACCCACATTATCGAATGATAAGCTACTGGTTGCTTGGACATCAAGTGCAATATCGTCAAAGACAACAATGATATTACTTAACAGTGTGCCTTTAGGGTCAGAATCAATACTTGCTAATTTGTTCAAACCTCGTTAGAAATCTTCGATAAAGAATTTATTTTTAGAATCACAACGACAATCTTAAAGAGGACACACACATTAAGAAGATTGCAAGGTCAGATTTTGCAACTTAATAACTAAGATAACTAAGCAACGTAGGGATGTTCAGATCTGCAAGAATCTTTTTAAAGAACCTTTTCTTATTAAAATTATAAAAGTTTATACATAGATGACCAAACCTTACTCCTTCCAAAACCTTAAAAGAACTAAAAAATTCTTATTTAATAGTATCATTCGTTAAGCTATAGCTGAATACTTACATAACACCCTGTATATAGAAGGCTTAAGAAAAGATGCATTTGATTTGCGCAATTTCAAAATTAAGTTTCCTTCACCTACAATAATAATTGCAGCAATATTTCCATCATATCTACTTATGTTAATTTCTATGTACCAACTCATCAGGTTTTGTTTTGCAAGTTTGCAATTTTTTTCAAATCTATAGCTACATTTTATGTGCCAATCTTTTTACATAATTGTTAAAAGGAAAGAAAAAAATTAATAAAGGATTAGATACGCATCAAAGAATAAACTGTAAAAGTTTCTATAAATGTATTTCTAGGTCATTAACAGTTTTGTTAAAATCTTCTACTAAGTTGCTTTTATTTGCGATTTCAATAATTTTCAAGAGAAAGTAGGAAGACATAAAGTTTGAATTTTTATATTAACCACTCGTTTTCCAAACTGAAATGGTTTAGAAATCGAAAAATGGTAAACTATAATAAATATTTATTTGTAATGTAACTTTCAATACAGACACTATCATCATTAAATATTTACATTTCCTTACTGATTGTTATAACTTATAAAAGATTCACATTTGTGCTTATGTTAGTTGAAATAAAAGCTTTTACAATTCAAACGACACGTATGAATCAATAACAACCATCATCAAAATGAATGAGTACTCATACGCCTGACAGGGATTACCGATTTTAAGATGACAAAACTAGTATTCGTATGTGTAAATCGCTTTTGGTGATTCATAACTCACGCAATATTCATCCATCTAAATGATGCAATAATAAAACAAGTAAACCTTGTCTTTGATTTTAATTGCATGTCGGAAATTACACAAAAAAGTAGCGAAACCATGTTTATTATATTAACCGTATTATTTCTTTTAGTAATAAAGCAAATAAAGTGTATTTCCGTAACATACCATATTTTCAGCGAACTTTATTCGAGGTAAAATTAAATTCTTCCTAAATTAAACGAATAGTTTAATATAGAACAAAAAGTGTAGTCACAGTTGGTTTTTCCGAGCGTTAGTTTAAAACTGGAATGCAAAATCAAATGGAACTTCACTAAGGTATTTTATATAAACGGGCATGCACTCTGACAGACATGCATTTTACATGTTTTGCGTGGGTTTTTTACATTGCCAATAAAAATACTTGAATAATTTACAGTATTTTAGTATATACATTTTAGTACCTATATACAGTATGTTTATTGGGGTAGTTAATATACAGAATACACTGTGATAAATGTTTATGTGTCTGAATTATCACCTATTTAATAAACTTGACTGTAAAGGTGATATACAGTGATAAATATAAAGTATCAAGAAGAATAATTGAAGCAGTCATTGTTAAAAGGGGATATGTAACAAAAATCAAACTGTTGGTAAAGTTAAAAAAGAAAAGGAAATTTTTTTATGACTTTAATAATGACAGTTTTCTCCTGACTTTTCTACAAATTGATTTTACCGCTCTCAGTTAAAAAAAGAAAAGAATTTACAAATTTTTTACAGCAATTTGAAATTTTGCACATACCCCCTTTTAACAATGACCGTTTCAATTCTAATTAAGAACTAAGTTATAATTATGTAAGTACTAAGTAACTCTCTGCTTTCAATGAGGGTGGTACATCTGACAATAAACTATTTAATGCACTTAATTACATGTAATTAATGTAATACTGCATGGTAATGAAGTTTATACAAAGTTATTCGGTGGTGATGACGATCCGAGCTACATTTGAATATGTAACACACCGTACATATCTTCAAGTCGCTTCAATTCTTTTTTCTAATTTAAAGAACAAAATATCAAAGACAGCTTGTATTTGACATACAAATCTTCCAATATTGCGTCGGTCGGCGTTTCTTCAAGACTACCGAATCGCGTGGTTCCAAAAGTTTATAAAACCCGAGACATGATTCTATTCTTAATTTCATTGTTCCTGTTTTGTCGAATTTTACTCTAAGCATTTATTAACATTAATGAGTTATCAATGAAGCTCTTGCATTGACAGAATAATAATAATAATAATGATGAAATTATATCCAGACTCCTGAACTTATGAAATCGCACCACTTAGTGGTGGTCTAAAAGTTAAGACCTCCGACGTAACACTGGAAGACACAGATTTTGAGTCCTATCAGCAGGGGTGAACTAGACATAAAAGTAATCGAGCAGTCACTTGATGGGTCGGTGGTTATTGGGGAGAATAGGAGGCTAAGTTTTTTAAAACCGACGGTCCGATGTTATCAAGAGCCCAGACAAATCTAAAATTGCCTGATCGAGTGACAGCTTTTAAAAATTGTTTAGATGAGTCTGATATCAATCTAAAAACATAGTTGGTTTCTTATCAGAAAAGATTCAGCTTCTGCAGCATGCCTAGACGCAATTATTAACGTCATTCCAATTAGGACTACATTTACCTTTATGAATAGTTTAAAACACTTGGTCTGGGACCTGTTTGATACACCCGGATGCCCTGCACCCATAAAAGCCCATTTAGTTCTAGCTCCATTCAAGCAATCCCGTACCTTCAATCAGACGACACAGTTTTGTGTAGAGCAGACACTAAAGTCCTTCAGTTTTATTGTGACAAATCCCAATAAGACATGTTCCACTGTTCTAGTGTCTTCCCTTCCTCGCATAACCTGTAGTCCACATCTCCATTAAACATTTTCATGTTATATGTGATTTCTCACAAAGAGATGGCCTAAGAGTAACCCTACTGTAATTTGTTTTCATTATATTGACTATCTACGAAGAACTTCCCGTACCTGTCTGCCGTTCTTTGATCCAATTACTTATAGCTTCTCTAAGGAAACACTTAGGTATTACTAGAGCTAGCTCTGGTTCAAAAGATCTCAGTTTGCTTGATGTCATCAGTTTAACTACGTGGGATGCACAACGGCTTTCCATTACAAATTCTTCTTCACTTTTACTCCCTGAAGAGTATTGAGTACCGCCTAACTGCCTTTGTTTTGTATGTATATGTAAATCCGTTTGTTTACATAGTTTCTTTTTGGTTTTCGTCTGTGCATCTTAATATTGCATACACTTCTGCCCGAGAGACTGTGGAATATCTATCTAGGAGAACCAAAGCTCCACCTTTGGTTTCATACCATAAATTGCTACTCCATTTCTTTGATTCATATGCAAACCAGATTAGATGGTATAGTTATTGGTTCAGTATTGTGCCAGATTTCTTTGTCAATGGTTGCTTGAAAACTTTTATCTATCAGGTGTGTTACTGAGGAAGCATGTCTAATCTAATGTCAAAGACAAGGTCACCTACCCTTTTCCAGATTGAGCACAGCTTGAGTCAGTGGTTCTAAAGTCACCTGCGTTCTGGAGTTTGTGCAAGAATCTCCTTTCTTCTTCTTATATCACAAAGTTTAGCGAAGGAAGATCTAATAAGATCTCCATTATAACTGTAGGGGTCTTTCTCATGGTTCCTGTTATTTCCAAAAAAATCAATCTTTGAATCTTGAATAGTTTGATCTTGGTGCTTCTTTGCAGCGTGTTAGGTAACCCCACTATCAGTCTAGTATATAGCCAACGTACTATACTGGGTCTGAGTCCTCAGATTTCTCCATACATTTATCTTACCACCATTATGGTGGTATACCCTTCTTTGCTAGTCTGGCAATGTGTTGGTTCCAGGTAAGTTTAGAGTTCAGAATCACTTTAGGATATTTAACCTTCCCAGTCATTATCGGTTTTCCATTATTAGGGAACCTAATCCGTCTAACTTTGACTAAGTCATAAATACCAACAATCTTTATGTTGGTAGAATACTTGCAGTCTGAACGAAGGGTATTTATTTTCTTCTTTCTTATTCTATATACAGAACTTTTGGACAGAAAACTAAATATCTTCAAGTTTTCAATCAGCTTGTCTCACTTTGACATTTGTATTTTAATGGGAATTGTATCACTTTGAAAATGCACTCCGAGATGTTTACTTATTAATTTTAAACAACTTCCACTATAAGATGTCAACAAGAGCATGTTTTTCAAAATTTTGTTGATATACTGCAACTTTGGGGATTCATCTTTCTTTTATCTTAGAATTTGTTCTGATCTCTTATTTGGCATTTAAGTAGCGTGTGAAGAAGAAGAGCAGGTTATTCTGATTGATCTGACTTATTATGTTAGCTTCTGACTTATTAATATTTCCTAAAGTGTTTTCGTATTTATTATTTCCCAAAAGGAAATGTCCGGTGTAAGAGCCTGTACTTGTTTTAATAAGATCATCAGTCTTTCAAATGTATCAAGCCCACCCAGAGACTTAGACCTGAAAACTGTTTTAATCAAGCTTGATTAAATAGTACGTCTCCGTTTTGGTAATCGCATTTGTTTTCTTCAAACTGACATTTCTTCCTTATGTCTGCTGCCTGCTGTTCATGATGCTGATAGAGATACAGCACCATCATCTATGAAATTATTGGGAATATCAAGACGAACCTCACTACATTGAAATATTAATATCGGGAATCTCTATGGGACTTATAAGAGCTTTTGAAGAATTAACATTGGGACCGTCTTGTTTCCCATGCAATGATTCACCTTTCCAAGCTTTTGGTTCACCTGAAACAGCAGTAGAATCACTAGAAAGTTCAAAAGTATTTTTCACTATTACCTAAGTGTTGCCAGTTTTCTTAGTCAGTTGATTTAGAAATAACCAAAGAAAGAACTAATAGTCAAAAGAATGCCGGTAACAAACTGTGCCCAAGAGTATGGGAAGTGTCTCGCTTTCCAGTGGTTAGAACTAATTTGTCTTTTTATGTTGGTCTTGTGCAAAACTAGAAATATATTGTTTGAATTTATATTGAAAACTTCTTTCTTTAAGTGCACATCTTGTATTTATTAACATTTTTGTTTTATGAATGTCTGTTGTTTGAAAATTCAATAACGCGATAAGCTTTTATTGTCCCGTTTCGAAAGTGTACTACAACAGATATTTTCGTTTCTTTAGAAATGCGGCCGTATACAGCAACAATTGTATAAAATCCTTTCAAATCTCTATGTAATCGCCATTCCATTTTGGCTAAAATAAAAGGGATTAAATTAAATAAATAATCAGATTATTGTGTGAAAAGCTTTAATGTCGACACGAAAAAGTTCTAAATTTGAACAAAGCACTTTACCCTTTTTTAAAGTTTTAAAATAAACATTTTGATTGTATTGATCTCAATTTATTGCAAATTTACTTAACACTCGACAAGGAATAATTTTATAGTTTGAATTTGCTGTGCTAATATTTGATTTATCATTTAAATTCATGCCTACACCTTATTCTACTACGTTGATGAGCTTCCGTGACACAATTTTTCTCTTCGCTATTCTCATTCACTAAAGTTTTCCGGCTTAATTTTGGTAATTACTTAATCACAAGAGTAGGTAATCTATTTAACTACTAACGATGATTGATTCCTAGTTTCAATTTTGTTAGTAACGTGAATTTAGGACGGCACAATCATGAAATTAGTTTAAATCCCCCTTCCATCTTCAGCATTTATACTGCACATTCTGTTGTATAATCCTTGATTGCCACGTTTTGTTTACTTTTTACTTGAGTCTGATTGCATTAAAAAGTTTAACATCGTTATAACTTATAAGTAAAAAGGACTGGAAATAACAAATTTCGAGTTTAAAACAAGAATACTTTAAATAATTAATCTGTAAATTCTACCACTCATCGATACAAGAATGAAATGTTTTTGTAGCTACATGACATAACAATAGGGTTAAAAGTAAAAAACGTGTTGGAGTATGGACAAAAAATTTGAATTAGACCCAACATGAAACGCGAACTGACAGCAAACCCGTTTCTAATCTGATTCATCCTTCAACGTATATTGAATATAAACATAAATTTGAATCAAATCCATATTCATCATTTGTCTTTTTAATTTTTATTTTAACGTTCTTCAATCGCTGGGTTTTAATCTAAATTTTAATTATAAAAAGGAATACCTTACTACTGCTCCTTGTGGCTGCAAAAAATTCATTTGTTTTGTTAAGAAAGCGTTTTTTGTTGAATTAGAAATAAAGAAAAAGAATGTAGGTGGAGAGCAGATTAATTCTTGAAATATCTAAAAGAATAACAATAAGATTCTTATACAGACAAAGGAATAAGAATTCATCGTTCAGATAACCGTTCATAAATTACATAAAATATTATGCATCTGCTAATTAGTTAGCTTAGCTATCAACCTAATTAGTGTCATAATAAGAATTTTGTCTTTGGAAAATTTCAAACATTTCAAGAATAAACATTAGCAGTAATTTTAACTACATTTAATGATTATCAAAGATAAGATTACGTAGTAATTACAAATAGTCAAGAAAGAATTTGAGATAAATGGCCTGATATAAAACTATCAAAAGTAACGTACGTGAAAGAAGAGGAGTGTAGGTTTTGGTTGCGAATTATGTAATGGAAATTTGAACGGAATGAATAATTTACCTCTAGTGTAGATTCTTTTGAATTTTCTACTAGACCCAAAAGAGAATCTAACTATCTCAAACCATACAATTGTAATTTTCTTGGCATTTTGTTGGCAGGTAGGATAAAAACTGTGACAGTGAAACTCTTAAACTAAAATTAAAGAAAAGGAAGTACAGGACAATCAAAAAGATAAAGAAAACTGAAACTAGTAACTGACATAATTTCTCTCAGCGATTCACACGAGTTCTGCTTTAGTGCATTCCTATAGTTTTATGAGCTAAAATGAAAGTACTATCGAAAACCAATAAACTCACTGACCACACCTATGCTAACTGAGAAGTCATCTAGAGTTTCAAGACTTTTTAAAAAAATATTTTCAACTGTCTTAAATTTAGATAGACTCTGAACACACTGAGATGTAAAACGACTAATTTCCTTGCTGTTGGATCAACCTTTTAACATTTTGCTGTGTCGCCAAAAATATATAGTTTATCAGAAGTTGTTTCCCAAACACACTTATTGCATTCTAATTGATCCCAAGTAGCTTTCTTCTTCTATGTTGCCTGATACCATATCACATTTACAGTTTCAAGCAAATATCACTCAAGTAAAGATAGAATAACCAATTACTGTTAAATGAATTTTGGTTCTTAGTGAATGTCACACAATCATGTTCTTTTTTTGTTTGTAGAGTTCGAAGTCGTTCAAAAATAGTCAAGTTTTTTTCGGCATTTCTTTCAATAGAATTCTAACTGTGCTTAAGTCACTTAGAAGTGCTGAATACTGGTTTTGGTGTTCCTGTCGTTCCCTACAAATAGCTTTTGCTGTGGCAAAATATTCTAAAAAGAAAAAAAAACTCTTTTTGGAAAGCTTTTGTTTCATATTATTCAGTCGTGGCAGAATTTCGACACACAGCTTTTGATTGTCTTCATCCCGGTTGTTATACTTAACTGTGTCATTGTCTTAAGTAACTGGTAACTTTAAAAAGCTTTATGACATATACTTAATTGTTATCATAACTGTCTGATAAACCGAAAATTTAAAAGAAACAGAAGCAAACCTGCTGAAAGAATATATTAACAACAAGCATTAATACCTTTTATGTCAATTGTGAAAAAACCATAAACTTTGACTAATTAGTGTGGTATACTCAAAATTGGTAAGACTCGAAACTTATATGACGGACGACTTTTGAATTTTAACATAAAATTTTCTCCCATCTATTACTTTAAGATTTTATTTTTAAAATCGACTTTTACACAAAGGGTAAACCGCGTACTATGAATTTGTACTTTGATTCCATTAATGGCAGAAGCAATATCATTAAAATTCTAGTATTACCAGAGCAATGCCATTAATTCTATGACTAAAGCCACTAAGATCACATTTAATGCCTCTAATACCAAGAACAATGCTACTAAAAGCGCTAGAAATTGTTGAAAATTTGTGTCTTGGTTTACTCTGCAACTCATCGATTTTCAAGAGAGAAGTTCGATCAAAATTTCTAGACAAGAGAAATTTCGTTCAGTGACCGCAGCAGGTGCTCATAGTAATATCTATTCCAAGAAAATTAAAAGACCTGTGTTCGAACTTAGCTTTTCCCAGAAGGTTAATGGCAGGCATAGGTGACCTATTGGACCCAATCAGTATTCATATTTAGTTCTTTTACGAAGGTTAATGACAAGCGAAGCCCGATTATGGACTACCGCAGGTGAGCTGTGGGAAAGTAAAGCCGGGCCTGTGTTTTTATTTATTCTTTCAAAACGTTTGATGGCTGACGAGCCTCTGATGGAGGATAGAACCCAACTTCTATGCTTGTTTTAGTCTTAATAAGATTAATGAAGAGCGAGACCATATCCGTGTCTGTTTTTGCTCTCTCAAGAAAGTTAATGGAGGGTGAAAAGCAAATTTAGGCCTTTACAGATTTATTGGGAAAATCACTACAAAAATGTAGATAATTGAAACACAACTTGATATTATAAGAAATACTCTGCATTTACACTGAAGTTTTTAGAAAAAATAAAGTAAAATGTAAAATGTATTGGCTTGATCAATTTTGTATTGGTTAATGGTGGTCACCCATTCGAGGACAAAACCTGACAAAAAGAACCTCCACTAGTGGCTGCAATTCTAGTGCCTAGTCCTTGATGGTTTAAAGAAAAGTGGCGCTATAGCACGACTAAGCCAAACCGCTGACTTAGCGCTCGACTAATTGTAAGTCAGTACGGAGGAGGCCTAGAGATACCGCAAGTAGTTCTAGTAATGCCGGCCCCTGCTGTTATACCAAACAAAACTATATCAAAATTGGAATAGCAAAGGATGTACATTTCACTCTGCTCTTGATATTTCAGCATGCAGTACTACTAATGTCTAAACCAGTTTAAACATTCCTTACATTTTTTACCTTGGAGTCTTTTTTAATAAGAACTAAATATTTTTTCCAGTTTTAGTAAATTGACACATGAAAGGTAAATGTAGTGTAATAAATACCTAATTAGTCATGGACTATTTGGGCATTACAATAAGAATAGAGGAGACTTGCAAATTCTAATATTGTTAGCATTAAGATACCTAGTGGTAACTGGTAACAATAGAATACTGTAAAAACGAATATAAAACTTTATGATTTATTGTCTTCGTTATAAAACGCACAGTAAAAGCAAAATATAATAATGGTTGAAGTCAAAATTTTCGTCATTAAAATTCAATTTCCTTCTCAAAAACGACAGGTAGTAACACTTCGTGAATTCCTAGTTAAAAATAGATTTCGTTCAAGAAAACAAAGCTATTTGTTTGATTAATTTTTGTAGCGTGATTCATAATCTAAGTACTATGTTTGCTCTTCTTCCATTTACCTTTTATTTAATTATACTAAGAAAATTCTAGGAAGGCTTTAAGGACTGTATAACTTAAACTGATACGTTTATTCTTAACTAAATAAACAGGATGATTATTGTTCCTATTATTAGAAGAATCTGATTAATTGAATATTTCGTAAAAGTTTGAATGAGGATAAATGGGCTAATTACTATGTCCATCTCAATCAAGAAAAACGAGGAAACGTTATATTTAGCACTAAAATTATTTAGTAAATAAATAAATGAATGAAATGATGAGGAAGACCGTGCATTCATTGTATATGAACAACCTAGTTATTTATGGTTACAACAATAATTAATATAATAGTTGTGGGTTTTATATGCGATAGCTCCTCATGGTAATAGTAATTAGTAAACACACCTACAGAAAAAAAAAACTCTTTTATAATTAGCCAGTATATAAAATAATAAGTAATGTTAACTAATGAAACAACAATTGAAATTGAATTTCGTTAATTCCCAACAAAAACGTCGTTTGCTAATTATTATTATTAGATAATTTCTAGGTGCTTTTTGAATTTAATTATTCTCATGTCTCTAATTACATAACGAAAAAAATCTTCTTAATATTGCTTTTATGCATGAAAGATAATTGTGCAATGAGACGAATTCGTTCTATTTGGCTTTCAAATGTCTGGTCTTATAGGAATTATGCATCTGGATAGAGTATTTAGCAAGCATGACTAGCCCGAACATTTTTATTTGTCAACCCTTATACGTATCCTGTATATTACAGCTTACCTATAATTAGCTTGTATCAGAGAAGCAAACAGGAAATGTAAAGACATACAGTAGAATCTCTCTAACACGATCATCTTACAACTTTCCAGGTGTTTTGGTTACTTTTCTCTTATGGCGGTGTCGCCAACTTTTAGTGTAGAATCGACAGTATTTTGATAATGGTACTAGTGCAAGTCACTCATACAAAGCAAAAAATTACTTGTCAGAATTCTAAATGTTTTTCTCTCGTGTTTGTAAAAAAATGCCAAACAGATTAATTTTCCTATGAATATTGATGGTGTTAAATAAGAAGATGGATCTTTTCTATATCTTTCGCACTAATTTTTGGTTTTGCAACTTTACAACATGAACTCTACCTATTTTTCCCTTAATAACCAAATCTTGCCATCGCCATTGCGTCTTCGGCTCTCTGGCGGCTATGCACACTTGCTTGCACATAGTAGCTTAGTGTAGCACTTACTTCAATTTTAATTTAAATTGACCAAAACTTGTCGGCGTAGGATCGCTTTGTTTTGGTTTTTCAATTTTCTAAGGATCCAGATAGAAATACAGTTATGGGACTGTTTTGGTAGATAATTCATTGACCTACCCATATACAAAAACACTTTTTAGATCACGTATGATGCTAGTAGGTACAGAGTTTCAACTTTCAAATGTACCTAACTTTTGAAAAAGCACAAACGATTGATAGCATCCAACTAAAGAAAGTCTCATTTCCATATGACTTTTAGTTCCTAATATTTAAGATATTCCTTTAACAGAAAAGAATGATCATCGATGTTATTTAAAAACATACCAAAAGAAAGCCAATGAAGAATAATGGAAACTTTCACCCATCATTTCTCGAAGCTTTGTTCTTTGCTCATTTTTCGTTTTGTTCTTCACCGAAATGCTTTTGCAAGGAAATATTTACCTAGTGGTCTTCTCTTTTTGTTATTAAGCAAAAAAATAATTTCGAACTGGTAAAATACATTTATTTCCAAAGATTATTGAATTTTCAAACCATACTGTTTTCCACGGAACGCAGAACCCAAGGGTTACTCCATGGTCAGAAAAAATTTTCTGGGCTGATGTAAATACTTCCGCCCTCCACACTGTTTTCTTTCAAAAATATAGGGTGAGGTTCGGTAAATGCTTCTTTGGGGTAATTGCACCAGCGTTCTACAGTTGTTGCAACTTATATTCGATCAGTATACCGGTGCCGTGACTTTAGACACTTCCTAAACCTTCAAGGTAAACCAACTGAACGCGCACCACTATAGCTCACAGCTGCCAAACGGTGTTTATATTGGAGAGAAGAAGTTGTGGAAAAGATCTTGCCCCATTGCTCTTGATATATGCCTAGAATAAGATATGAGGGGCAGTGGTACATTTGCCCCCGGTTAATGTGGATATTGCGCCACCCTGACAGTGAACAACATTTTTTTTTGTCTTGGTACTTATTTAATCGATACCAATTACGAAATCAACATTTGATAAAGGAAGCTTTCTTTATAATTGACTTAGATTTTTAAACGAAGAATTATCAAATTAGTGTCTTGGTGCAACGCTCAACTTGAATTTTCTATTTTAGGGTGTGCATTTGCCTCTACGCACCCTAGTCTGTTACTCAACCACGCAGAAAAATTCAGAGAGCACACCCTAATTAAGCTGAGCTTATACAAAAACTCACTCTTTATTGAATTAAATAGCCTTTACATTAAACAATACTAGCTATAACCAATGAAGGCTTGTTTGTTTTATTTCAGTCATTTGTGTGTATGCGGTAACTCAATTTCATTTATACTAAAGGTTCTGTGCAGATTATTCATTTTACAAATTAAAAATTATTAAAGTCTACTTGTAAAGGTTAAATGATTTAACTTCCAGCATTGACACTTTGAAGAAGAGAAAATACTTCATCCTTTCAACTTTCCATAAATGTTTATTCCAGGAGGTGCAAGTATGCACGCCTCGGAAGTGCAGTTTCGAGGGACGGGTAGTTTCCAATTTTCCGATATACTTGGTGAATCAAATAAAGTTTATTTTTCTTTGTCTAAGAAATATAGCGAGGATTGCAATAAATTTACACAAAGGTCAATAAACAGTTATTACATGATACTCTGATGAGCTTCAATAAGTACGAATCGACATGATTTATATAACCTTAATTTTTTCATACCAACCTGTAATAATACACAATCTCTTTAATATATAAAATTACCAAACATCGCATTAATTAGTAATTTGGGATTTTTTATTTTCCCCTTTTTTTACAGAACAATGATTAGCCGTTACACAAATTATTCAACAAATTAGTTCAACAAAATCATTTTCTCGTCAACCTTCAGCTTAGAATATCATTCTTAACTTAATTATTTCTACTTTGCCTGATTTTAGAATGGAATAAATTATAAATAGACTAACTTTCATGGTCACAATGAAACAGAGAGAAAATGTGGATAATGAAGCATTTTACTTCCGTATAATAATATTTTATGATTTATAGACAGTAAAGTTTTCCGCTTTTACACAATCAAGTTATAAAATTAAAAAGAATTCTTTATATGCAGTAGCCGTACAAATTACACTCGTTTATTGCAATTATTTTATATCTCCAAATAATTTGGGTCGTATAAAACTTGATTTATGAAGAAACGTCGTCCTCATTTTACCATTTATATATGGTGCCCATCAGTTGCACTGCAAGCTTGTTTTTCTTTTCTGTTATTATTAATATAATGTTTTTATAGCGAAACAGCAAATTACTGTAAAAACAGGAACGACAATAGGTATAAATAACATTTAATTTCGCAAGTGCGTGACAAGAGCTTGTATACTTGTCACCTGAATGGTATTTAGTCACTGCTCACTGGTCATTAATTGTTGCAGGTAACTGGTAGACATTTAAGTATGAGAAATGTGAAAGTGAGTGAGTAGCCAAGCACAGGTAGTAGAGTAGCAGTAGTAGTTCGAATGCAAGAAAACCATTTTTGCAGTTTGTTGTGAATGTTGTACCAATTAGTGTTGATTGAGATTCGCGTGTTTTTCATGTGATATGGCCTTCTTTCAAACGTTCACCCTTCGATGGAAATCTTTCAGAGGGAGAAATAAACAACTCTTCATGCAGGTCTGTTATTTTAAAGTAAAAAACGAATTGGAAATATTTTATCGGTTGGGTTATTTCCCTTTGATGTAATGAAAAAGATGGTAAATTGAGGTTTTTAATTTTGTTTAAAGAATTTTTTACTTAAGTCTTTTTCTTGAGAAAAAAAGAATTAAAAGACTAAAAATATTTTTATGGATTAAATTGAATGAATGCGAGTGAAATGAGTTTGTATTTGAAGATGCCTTTTAAGTTTTCTTGAATAGTAATCAAAAGCTTTCATATTTTTTATTTTGCATTTAAAATAGATATTTGTATGATACAGTTGGAAAAATAATGAAAAGCCTCAACATAAGGAAGAAATCCTTCCAGCACTTCTCTCTTGTAGCTTTTATGTAGGTATTTGTCATAAACCATAATGAAGTAGTTGATATTGATATTTAAAATAACCTTTTTGTTAAATATTTAAAAAGCGTTAATTATAGGAGTGGTCTATATACTTGCATTCTTTGCCTTATTATAAATACTATTAATGGTACATAGAATTTCTAAAAAGTTCTAATTTAGCACAAACAACAATTTAGGATTAATTCTGACTATTAATCAAATAATCATGGAGACAACCAGATTCGACCTTCAGGACTGATCTACTGAATTGGACTCTAATAGTTATTCTTTGTTATTTTTCTCATCCAAAAAGCATGAACAATAGGTTTTTCTTGGTGATCTTCTAGAGAGTCTATATCTTGAAATCAATAGAATCAACACGCAATTTCATCTTGTTACAGAATTATAATGATGTAAACACCACTTATACAGTTCTCAAGAGTATAGATGTGCTATAACATCGCCTTTTAATTTTTATTACCATCTTTTCAGTGTGAAGTAATTTCTTGTGCAGTAGTTATTCAAATTGAAGTTTTTCTTAAGTTTGGGCTACGCTTTCCACTGACAGCGTCTTTGTACTTTCTCCCGTCACTTGTTGATTCCAAAACTTTTAGATCTTTCCCAATACAAATTTTGAAAGACTCGAAGTTGAAGTTTTTGTTTTTGTGGCAACAAAACCTTTAAGGATACCATACATGCTTTCCTTCAAATGCGATTCCAATAAAGCTTGATACTTTAGTTTTTTTTGGCCATTTGATAACGTTAACACTTTGTCAGAACCAATCTCTTTGTGGATCTGAAAATTTTGTAGATCATCTTAATATAGAAATCGTCCGTGCACACTGCAGTTAAATTTTTAAAAAATTCAAATTGAATATCCGCAGAAAGCCTTAAAAGTGTAGAAACAACTTTAAAGAAAAAGAATTTTAATTATGATTGAATTTCTTAAGACTGTACCCTCTCTTTAAGTTTTAAACCATCCACCACCGATAACAGTACTATATTATTTTAATTTTCATTTCTAAAGTCCGATTTATTCTATGCAATATTAAATGGTTTTATACTTAAAACGGTATATCAATAGAAAATCGCAAGCAACGAAAGAAAGCCTCGCAAGCTTTTTCTTAAAATTCTTCACGTCTTTGCCACCATAAAATTTACTATTTATGGGCATACTTTTATGCGACAAGCATATATTTTTTTGCCAATTATAAATAACACTTTTCCTTCACTGCTAACTAGAATGCAATAAATTCCTTTTTCTTCCATTCGAATTAAATATTCAATTCTCTCACTTTTGGATGATTCTTGTTAATATAAGCAAAAACTCGTTTCTCCATCTCTTTCTCTCTCTTTACTTTCTCTAATTAATTAAAAGTATGAAGAGCACGTAAGGTATTGCATAATGAAAGACAATTCTCCAGTAGGGCACATCTATCAACCACTGGAACTTAATAATGTATCAAGGCATTTTGCGTTGAGATTACTTTGAGCTGGCATTTATACATTTTACAAAGCACTAAGTTTAATTAAAGTTGTGCTCCGCTAAGTATGGCGAAAGTTAATATAGAAAAAAAAAACTGTCATGCAAGAGTACTGCTATTTTTTCATGCTCACTAGACATCGTAGTATTTTCTATTCATTATTAATATTTTTACGTGATACTTTTTCTTATACATGCTTTAATTAATTTTTTTGTTCATAATTTTTCCACGTAAATTTATAAAAATACACAACTTTTGGTTTCACATGTAATTTACAAATTGATGCTGATTCATTATCTACCGTCCTTTTTGTTCGATCCATATTCATTTGATATTTTACACGAAGAGCAATTTCAGCGAAAGTTTTAGGTTATGGAGCGGCAAATTAGGAGCTCGTGCAAATAATTACATTTCGTCTTCCTTTTTTTGTCAGGGTAGAATGTTTTTGAATAATTAATAGTTGATGGTAATTTCTGGCACACTAAAACATTAAATTCTAATTTCCCTTTTTAACTAAAATAGAAAAAGAATTAATAAAAGTAAATTCAAGTAAAAGTGTAATAATAAGAAAATTCTAATCTAAGACTACTTGATTGCGATAAAACCTTGAATTAGGCGGAACTATATTATTTCCAGTTTACGCACAAGTTCTCCTTAATAGATCTGATAACTTTTATCGTTTTTTAATACAAACAAAAAATAATCCTAAAAAACCCGCAAGAATCTAGGAAATATAAATTTTGTAATTTCAGAGTTCAATTCTGCTGAAAAATCTTTAAAAATGGAAAAATCAATAATTATCACATTACATGAATATTTTCCCAAAGTTTGTAGCCAATCCCCTTTTGGGATTTGTATACCGTCCTGTTATTCTAATCAAGTATCACGTTGTCTGTACCACTTCAGGGAATAAATTTAAACTAAACTAGTTATCGCGAACATGGAGAATAGATCAGCTACAATGAACATTTAAAACGGTTAAATGGATTTGAAACTTTTGCAGAACCCAATTTTATACTCTGTCTAATAAAATTTAATTACATACATGGTTTCACTTTTGTGATGGTTTCTAAAACTGGCAGATTCTACATTTTTATTATCTGTAATAGTTGATGTGTACCAAAAATAATTCTAATTGTGATTTATATAATGAACTGTATATTTTATTCAAATATGACATTTGGAATTTTGCAATGTTGTTCATAATCACAATTATATAATTTCTACGTTCTGTAAAAGTATAATTAATAAGGCTGCTAAAAGAATGCTATATTAGTGATGTGGTTGTTCTTTAAGACTTTCACCCTAATATTCTCGAATTAATTAAAGGAATATATTAAAAATAATTTGTTTTATAAAGTGGTTTTCACTTTACCTGTTTGTGAATTTTATGGTCGTTCAAAAAAGTTTAGGATTTAGAATCTTTCAGACCGAACCTTACTGTTCATTTGAAATAATTTCTTTCTGAGCATTGTTGATTATGACAAACTTTTTGGCCTATCCCATTTTGGTACTTGATATTTCGTTTTCTGCAATTCATATTACAGTGAAAAGAATCTTTTTTCTCGTCTTAAGTTAATTTTCTTTCAAGATCACAATCATAAAGCGTCTTGATTGAATTTCAGCAGAATCAACCCACCTATACAATGGTCTAGAAAGAAGGACAATCTAAGAGTTACAAAAACGAAACAAAATACAAAATCAATAAGTTTTGAATTTTTGATGACAGAGTAAAATATCTCGTTTATAATTTACAAAACGCTAGCATTCAGGAATTAAGGAAAACACGAGACGATCGCCTCAGGGCACACAGACATGGGGGCGTAGAAATCGGTAATGAAAGACGTAAATTGCATGTTTGAAAGATAAATGCCATAGATAGTTTAGATACGTTAATTCAGAGAGCGCCAACAGGGTCTCACTCAACATTGAACTCGAACACAGAAGAGGGCAGTCTTAAAAACGAAGCTGTATGTTGCAAATAGCTTCTGATTTCTAGACCTGCATAATGATTATGCCATTAGTTATTCTTTTAAAAATTACGTAAGATTTTAATATGAGGTGTGCTTTATTTTGTCATATTTGATTGGTTTCCTTATCTGTTGTCTTAGTGGTTCAGAAGTCGATTATTTCGTGTTTGAGCTTCCCCAACATCGTCTAAATTTGAAAAAGAAAGTCAAATACTGACAATATTGAAAGTATGTATTAACATGGCTGTAATATTTCAAAGCGTGAAGATTTTTTTCTCTAACTTTAAAGAATGAGCTTCCATAAAAAAATTTCCTTAATCTAGCTCAATATTTCTTAATACTATTCTGAGTTTTGAAGCATTTCTTTTGCTTCGTATTTAATAGGCCCACCCTACCCTTTTTTTTCTTTCAACCCCTTTGCGGAAACGGGTGTAGTCGTTGCAGACGATCATCAACACGTCTTGGGGTGTGCAACTCAATAAAGGCTGATTGACATTATTCTACTTTCAACCTTTTTTTGCTATAAATTAGAATCTAGACGTCTAGGATGCTTCTTTATAATGTGAAATGCCAGCCTTTTTACATCCTAAAAACTGCTAAAAAGTAGATTGAAAACTAGTTCCGGACCTATTTTGATGCTAAATTCTATCCTAGACTTGCGCACTAAACGACGTTTCAACAATACCAACTGTTGACGATGATGAAATAATTTCTTATCTTTTTTATTCAACATTGTAACGCATAAATAAACGTATAACAGTTGGTTGTAAACACAAACTTTTTAGAAGAACTGAGATATAAATCGAGGTTAAGGTAAACAAAATGCAAAATGTGCAAAACTTTATAGGTTGGTGTGGTAGCATTGTTCAATGAGCTTGAGAAAATTAACCTATTTGCAATAAAGTTTAGAATGTTATCTTGCTATAAGACTTTGTGTGTTTCGATCAAGGAACTACGCTGAGGTGACTTTGATTATCCTTTGAGAACTAGTGCAATTAGCCTAAACTTCAACGCCAAGAAATATTCAATTAAGGTTCAGAAAATTCCTTTAGCTTATTATCCAGTATAGCAACCGCTAGGTGTTCAAATCAAAATTGAAGGGGTGGATGGATAAAGGTGCTATGTGACATTTTTGAATTGTGATGTTATCCTCTTTATTTACACTATTTACGCAAGAATTGTGTTACATAGCACCTTTATGTACTTCATATCTTATACCGGAATTAGTTAACGCTTGACTGACTAGAAAAGGTATACCATAGGTTACTAAAGGACATCATAACATCTTTATTCACACTGAAGTCTCAAAAAACGGAAAAATTCAATTGTTTTAAAGTCTCGTACACCAAAACGGAACATGTTGGACTTTTTTGAAATCCAAGACCTTGTAACATTGAAGTAATATCAAGGTAGGTTTTGTTCCGAAACACTTAAGTAAGAAGAAAGCACGGCTAATCTTACATTTTGAGACTATTAGGCAATGTTTACTCTTTTCGGCTGTTTACTTTGATTTGATGTCCATTAACTGAGAACAGGGCAAGTTTTCAATTATAACTTCTACAAATGCAGATATTCAGAATTGGCTCCAAGAATATTTTTAGGATCTAAAAACAATATAGTAGAGCTATTTAATTGTTATATGTGAATCCTGTCATATACTTCCGAGAACTTTCAGAACATTTTTCATTTATAGATAGTTAACTAAGGTGATGGAGGTTCTGAATTCATAAATTGCTTTTTTTATATTAATTGACTCACACGCAGCTATTTCCAAGAAATGAATAAAACATTTTTAGCCAATTTGGACAAATTATATAGCTAATGAAGTAATGATGACTTCTGAAATCAAGACTTATAAACATTCTGAGATTAGGCCTGTTGATTACGATTATGAATATTTTGGCAGAACATGAATTTTCCTTAAAATATCAATTTTCTCATAGCGTGTATAAAGGCGCGAAGAATTTAAAATTAGAACTGATTAATTTTATTGCTAAAACAGTTTTTTGTTGCAATTTATCACTTTTTTCATTTTAAAAATTGCAAAAAGCTCTAAATTGAATTAAATGATGTCATTAGGTGCGTGTGTACATATCTAAATTTTTCGACCTACATAATTAACATTTTAAAACTGTAATTAATGTTGAATTTTTAAATGAAAATTAGGGTGGTAACATAACAGTAGAGATTAAAAAAGTGTATAAAGAATTTACTGTATATTAATGCGATACTTTATCATAATATTGCTTAGGTTTGTTTCAGAAATAAGTCAACCAGCTAATGTGTTTTAATTAGTCGCTTTTAAAACAAGTTTACTTAGTAGGTCATATTTAATACCTGACAAATAATAATAATAATAATTTGCAGATTACACAGGTCAATGAACATTAAATTCCGCTTTTGTACTGACTGGGCAGGTATGCATATGCACGCGTATAATTTCCTTTTTCTTGAAAGAAAGAAAGCCATTTGCAATAAAATATGCACATTTGTGGTTGCACACTTTAGTATTTTGGGCAAAGATATGTGCAACATTAAAATTCCTTGAACTTGAACTACAAATAATGAATGAATTATGAATTTACCATGAAAATGTTACGTGTGATTCATGAGATTGCGTCCAACCTTTTATGATGAAATTATATAAAAATAACTAGGTTGTATTTCTTGAGAGTTTTAATGATTTTGATGAAATGTTAATTTTTTAAAACCCAAATAATCTTTTTTTCTACGATTTATAGTAATAATTAGTTACACGCGTATCTCGATGTTTGCTTCTGGTAATTTGAAATACAGATTTGTCATGCTATTTACTCGTAATATTTGTGTAGTTCTTAACGTATGCTAAGTTCATAATGTTAAATATGTTGATTGGTGTAAACGTTCGCATGAATCATTTCATTTGGATTTATTGTCTTATGTCATTCTTTTTCCCTTCATTACTGTGGAAGATGCTATTCATTGAACGTTTTGAGAATGTTAATATTTCTTATTTAAATATTTCAGTCCAATGTTGCAACATTTATTAACTTATTAAAAATATAAAGATTTATTAATTTGTTTTATGAAATCATTAGGTATTAACATCTAGACTCTAATTATTCGCACAGTGATTTATAAAAAATGTTGCTGGCTACAAATTTCATGCAGGCTTACTGGATATTTTAATAGTACATCTAATAACAAGCGGTCATTAAAATTTCAGTTCCCGGTAGGCTATGAAATTTTTCCGTAAGGCATAGCTTAGACACACGCACGCCAAGCAAGGCCAATACATAACCTACAAATTACAAAACCAATTAATAACACAATAAAACAAATTCAAACTGCCAATTTGACAGATAATTTTTACTGAGAATGGACTAACCTAAGACATAAATTTTTTTTCATAGCCTACTGGGAACTGATATTTTAATGATCATATGTTACTAGATTCGCATAAATATTGAGTTAAAATCTCCAATAGATATTTAAGTTAGACCTAACTCATTACATTATTTATTGGCACTATGCTCTTTTGATAGTCTTATTGTGTCAAACTCCAATGTAGCTTGTACATTCTAAAGTAGTAGTTTTAACTTTTAATCCTGAGAAAGTTTATTTGGAGCCACCACCGATTGTACACACATCTGAAAATGCCAATTTTGTAGTATTAGTATACGTTGCAAATGCATTTTCTGATTTCAACGACAGCACACAATTCTTGCAAAAGAAAATTGATACTTCTGTCATATTATACTTTATTTGCAAGATGTAGCAGATATGGTGATCGCAAAGATTTAATGATGTAATGTATGCTTTCTAGTCGCAGTTAAATGAGATTGCTTTCAACTAAAGATGTGCCTAGCAAGTAAATAAGGAGACCCTGGAATTAATAGAAATCTGAGTATAAATGCTGTAAAACGTTGATAAAGTGTTTAAACTCTTATCTGAAAAGAAAACTTAGGTGATGAGTTTCAGAAATATCATATCTTGTGATACAAATCTGTGATGTACATGGTTACTAGGTAAGTCTTGTAATTCTATTGATTTACTTTCTCTCAAAATAATCACGATTACAATCTATACATTTCTTCATCCGAACAAACCAATCGTTAAAAATGTCCTGCCATTTTGATCCTGGAAGCTCTGCACATGCCTGGTCTCACACTGTTAAAAGTTCGCGTTGGTGCGAAACTTGCGGCCGTTTAATTTGCCCTTCACTAGTGGAAACTAACCGAAATCGCACACGGGTAGATCTGGACTATAGGGAGGATGCACAAGTAGTTTTAGACCAGCATTTTTCAAAACATCTTGCGTTAACCGCGCTGCATGTGGTTTAGCGTTATCGTGGTGAAAATTCTAGGTATCCATTCTGGAACAAAGACGAAATTTCTCCAGCTGTTCAACTACCTGAGTAAGGAATTCATTTACGTACCAAGAAGCTGTTACTGTACGCTGACTATCAAGTACAATTTTCGTTAATCTCTAATTGTAAAAAACACAACGATCATTTTCTTTCTTATTGATCGCAATTTACGCACCTTCGTTTTCAAATAACCACACCTGATTCTTACCCTTTGATCTGACATCATAATAATATAACCATGTTTCGTCACCCGTACCGTGGAGCTCCGTTTGCGTAGTCTTTTAACATTTTTTTTTCAATTTTCAATGAGGGACCCAAAGTGTACAAACCTTCTTCACTTTGAAATGTTCATGCAGAATTTTATGAACACTTGGTGCACTGATCGCCAATGTTTTATCGATCTGACGAAAAGATATTTGCCTGTTTTCGGTAATTAAATTCGACACTTTGTCGATGACTTCTGGAGTAACCACGTCGGATGGAACGTCATTTGTGGAAAAATCTCTGCGTCGAAATTCTCGGTACCAACAAAATACGGTTGTTTGATGAGGACAGTCGTCACCCATAACGTTTTTTAGTTCCTCCACATACTCGCCGATTGATAATCCTCTCAAAAAGTTATACCTTGTTACTGTACGAATTTCGTCTCTTAACCAGGTCACCATACTCACAACCTGCCGTATTTAAAGGGTATTGAGCCACATTAATCAAACTTTACATGTGGCCTTCTATTAATGTGCACTACGCAGCGATATCGGCTTTGTGGTTCTGCGTGAAAAAGTAACACGTGTACTACACGACCTATCTAGCAATCTTTTACTCTGTATTGGGTATTATCGTAGTTATGGTCAGTCTTGATGACACAGAAATACTACAACAATCAATTTTTAAGCTTGTCAAGAGCATAAGCCATCAAATTCAGGAACCGAGAGCATTTCGGAAAACTTCTAAATGATTTTCATTATACAAAAGCGCATCTCTTTGTGTTTCCATTTTTCCTTTCCTCCTGATGGTTCTGCCCCCTGGCTGAATTTTCGAGCTTGGTTCGGTCGCAGATTATTCTTCTTCAGTGCCCAATTTGTGTTTGGAGAGTCCTAGCATTTGTCTAGGACAGAGAGAAATCTTCTTTACCGTTGCCATCGTCCTCATACTTCGTCTGCTACCAACCTTCTGTAAGGAGTGATTTGTATTCGCTGTATTTGCCGTAGCCCATACAGAGCGTCCATCATCAGTGGCAGTGTAGTGCATATCATACTCTTGATGTACATTACATAAGCACTTTCAGTGTCACAGTCAAACGACGCCATTTATCAGACAGCTACTTTACCGACATCCAAGGCCTTAGTTGGCAACTCTGAACCATCACGTATTTTCTTCCAAAGACTGCAGATCCACATCACCGGATACCATTCAACTACCTGCCTCCAGCATCTGCCTAGCGGAAGCAATTGCGTGTAGCTGAATTTCTTTGACTTTGCGTCACCATTCATTTAACAGGAATCGAAATGAGAAGAGCGAATTTTCTAGAACGGCCTACGTTATCACAATAAAATGATAAGTAATGAGGAATTTAGAGGCTTAGCTCTAGTTAAATATGCTGAACACGGTATCATGCGCCAAGGCATCTGAGATCCGGACACGATTTTGGAGCGCTACTCGGATAGGATGTTATCAGTTCAACTTTCGCACATAGAGATCAAATAGTAATTTTGTAAAGTTCACGCAAGCACGATAATCTAGAAATATAACACGCGAAAGTTTTAACCTTAGGAAAATCTTTGTAAGTGAACAAATTTTGGTAAGCGACTTTGATACAGACTGTGAGCTTGAATTTGAAAATATCACACAATGGTCCTTTCTCTGAAAAAGGCAGTTTAGTTAAAGAACTGTGTACTTATCCTTAACATTGTTCATTTTGTGTTTCATGTATCGGAACCAACTATAACTACAAAATCTTAATAAATTAAAGCTTTAAATCACGATATTTCTCTCTTTACGGTATCATGCGATAGACATAAGAAGGAAATGTTTTTAACTATTTTCAGATTATTCTTGTTTTGCCAATAATAGTGTAATCTTTCTTTAAAGTACTCGCCTATCTCATCAAAAGGAAATTCAGTCAAGTATTATGGATTCACAGTTTTTTTTGCGTGAGGGTTGACCATGGAGAATCGCCTTTAGCAGTATAAACATTAGCTTTTCAGTTTAAAACTGGTCTTACATATACGAGGTAGGTAAATAAAAGTAATGAGACTGATTTTTTATAATTTTTTTTCCATTCAATTACAATTACCATTCCACATTGACTCCTTCAAAATAATTGCCTTGGGAAGCCACACAGTGATGGAGACGATCTTTCCAATTTTCATAACAGTACTAGAACTCGGATACTGAAATTGCCCTCAACTGGTCGACTACGGCAGTTTTAATGTCTTCTAATATCTAGAATGACGTCCTTTCAGAGATTTTTCAATCTTGAGAAGAGAAAAAAGTCACAAGGACTCAAATTGGGGGAACAAGGAGGCTGAGGAGCCACAGGAATGTTTTTACTTACCAAAAACGCATTAATTGAAAATGCGAAATGACAAGACCATCCCCAATTCATTGGTCAAAACCTCATGAACGGTGATATAAGACAAATTCAACTGTTCCCCGTTAATTTTGACTGTCAAGCGACGATCAGAACGCAGAAGATCCCCAATTCTGGCAACATTTTCGTTAGTTTTTGCAGTTTATGTTCAATCTGTTTTTTTCCTTCTGAAAATGCCTTAAACCACCTGAAAACCTGGGCGTTTGACAAAACATTGTCACCATAAGCCTGCTGAAGTTTTGCAAAAGTTTCTGTCGCACTGTGATCTAAGTCTGAAGTAAAACCTGATAGCACAATGTTGCTAGAGATTGATATCACTCATTTTCAAAACGCAATAGAAAAAAAAATTTACGAAAAGAATTCCCACGAATAACTAAATTTTTGAAGAACTATATTAACAAAGAAGAAATAAATAAGAAATATTTTAATTCTCACGACAAATCTACAAATATAAATTGTGTATTTTGGATATTATTCTTTGGACATGTTTGATTAGCTATCAAAGCAGCGATTAAAGGAAACCAGAATTGATTCACGGATGCTCGCAATAAGTAGACAGAATTGGCAAAGCGGTGTTGTACAACTTATCTTAAAAAATAGAACAATTTCAGCTCCAAGAGGTTTGACTGAAAACTTTTAAAAGGTCAATAAACCCCAGGTGTTCAACAACACAAAAAATTAGATAAGATAAATTAGGAAAACTTTGTTTCCTCTACAGCGTTTTTCTTTTTCTCTATTTCGGGTTCTTTTTAGTTCTAACTATTATCTCTATCATTATTTTTCATTAAGGAAATTACATAATTATTTACATTTCAGTGTATTATTTATCACTGGTAAAGGTAAATAAAGTAGTAGATACTTTCAAATAGCTTGTTCATGACGTCAATTTCCTTCCATATAGTTGTAATTTGTATGCAGTTCATTTATTACAGACATGAAATATCCATCAAAATAGGACACGTGACTCATAATTTATTGTTTATACGCTTTACATAATTATGCATTTATTTTTAATTATTGATACAAAAGCAAAATAGATTTTCTGAAATGCGTATTCCTCCTCATTAATATTTATAGCCTTGACATCGCGATTTAGAATGTGTAAAGTAGATACAAGTGACTTGCATTTTAAAATGAGAATGAGAATAATGCAGTAACCAACTTTTACTTAAAATTTAGATAAAAAAAATACCCACAATATTTCCGAATAAATAATAAATATTATAGCGTAATGAGGTTGTCTTTATTGCATACTGGATAAACGACTTCACTAAAGATATTACAGGTTCTGTATTTGGCAACACTGCTTTCAATTCAATTCGAGATAAGTCTTAGTAAAAATTGATGTATTTCGCATTTGCATGGAGATAATATAAAATGAGATTTAATTTTCTTATTAATGAGTAACATTATACAAATTGCTTTAATGCTTGTTATCCTTCATTAAAATAGAGTGTGGTGGGATTATTATAATTTACTGCCATAAGACTCTTACATGTAATAACTCCAAAATAAACTACTACAGCGTTACACATTGATCAAGACTGTTTTTATATAGAGTAACATCTGCAACAGGTTTTGGAGTTTTCCATAAAAAAAGAACTCGTATTACTGGAAACGATTATGACGGTACTTAAGGGGTGTAATTAAGATACATTGGCTGGTGATATTAAAGATTAACTTCATACTACTAACATGCAAGCTTGTTATTTCGAACTACCAACTCGAACTTTTTTAACTTTTTTCTCCAACTATATTCAAAAGAAGTTCTGTAACACTTTTATAAATGCTTGCCTATTATTTACGCCGAATACACATTTTTTTCTCTTAGATCTGAGATCAAGGCGTTTTAAGTTTAACTTTTCTATATACATTCTGAATTCTATTTATAAACTCATCAGAAATTCTGTAAGCGTATATGTTGGGTTTTGCGAGGTAAAGATTAATGGAATTCCAATATAAATAGTCGATGCAAATCCGCCACGTTTCCGCTTGAAAATTTGTTACTATTGAGGGATTCTCATTTAAATCGACTGCATTCTGCTAATACCGCTTCTTATAACAGTACATATCTAAATCTGTGCGATTTTCGCAAAGCTGTTCGCGCTGCTTTAGATACGCCGGCTTAAGCAAAACTTCCCATGATGACTCTAAAAGGCGGAAACATCTTTTTGCGGATTGAATTTAAAATACAAAAAGTAGTGCTAGCGTATTTTTAAGGATGAATAATGTTAGATATTGATGTATAGCAGTAGTAGTCTCGTTTTTCTATGCAGAATAATTCCTTGCAAAAATAATGCTTCTTCACATGATATATTGAGTACTTTATGCATTTTAAGATGTAAAGCGAAAACCTAACATTTATGTGGTTCTAAAAGATTTATTACATCTAACCGCTTTGTGCATTGTTTACAAATTTATGTTTATGTTACCAGCTGAAAGGAACGTGAATGTATCTTGAAAGTTGAAAATTAATACTGTGTATCAAACATGGAACAATAACTTAACAGAATATAAATTATTTTTTGTGCAATCTTAACATATATCTTGATAAGTTTACGTCTTACGGTACGTAATTTTTTCTGACTAAAAACTTTTCTCGTTGTTCCATTAATTTTAAAATTAACCATTGTGTTGAAGGAGTCATCAAGCCCATTTTTGAGTTGAGTGTTTGTTTTGAAAGAAACTTCGTTAAACTGATTTTAGAGGGAAAAGATATTTAATTGTAATTGACTTTCAAGATTGGTTTGATAAATAATTTCTTCGATGTCGAATAGACTTAACTATTTGCTCAAAGGTGTTATCAGAGTATTGGTGAAAAGTTAACTGACAATGACTGATCTAGGATTGTTGATTAAACTAGAACACTAAGATTTGTATTACAAAAATAACTAGTTATTAAATTTTGTGCCTTACATTCTTAACAAGATCTAATAATATTTTCGTTTTTTCCAGGTAAGGGCCAATAAATGTGTGATTAACAACTGCTAAAGTGATATTCAGTGGTAAGGTATTAGAATTATACTGCTGGTCATAAAGGGGTAACCGTAGCAAATAAATCAGTTACAATTTTGTAAAAACAACCCAACGTTGTCACCACGCGCTTTTATAACTGTCTCGTTCATGTATCAAAATTTTCCTGGGCAAGACTGAAACATGAAAACAAACTTCCTGAAAACATAATGTAACTTCCTGCATAGTTTTACTTTTGCAACTGTTAAATAGTTTAGAGCATTATTTTGACTGAAACGGCAAGTCGATTCGTTGTGACCTTTCGCAGCGCGACACCAATCTGATAAACTAACTAATATACTACATTGCTGTGTTCTAACCCAAATTTGCTGAATCGACGGCAAAAAGTGTCTTCTCCATTCTTGACTTACAATTAGTATACAAAAAATCGCTATACCAGAGATGGGTATCCGGGGCCGAATTGCCCAAATTGAATCCTGTAACATCAAAACACGTTTGCGTATTTTACAGCTTAAACATAAAAAGTAAATTGTTTGATTAATAAACAAAGCCTTTAAACTTGCCCAGCTCTGAGCTATATACCTACAGTCTAAAACAGATCTTCTTTTTTCTGATATTGCTTGCCGGGTTGCGGGCATCTCCCAGCGGATTTATCCCGGCGGCCTTTTCCCGGCATGGACTTTTCGCGGCGTAGATTTCTCCCAGCATGGATATTTCCCGGCATACACGTAAAATTGGGGTTTCAACCATGCTTAGTCCACAATATTATGTAGTAGCGTAATACTGAGCTGGTTATAACCTCTAACCCAACCTCTAACCTAACCTCTAATCTAACCTTTAATCTAACTTCTAACCTAATCTCTAACCTAATCTCTAACCTAACCTCTAACCTAATCTCTAACTCAAACTCTAACTTAACCTCTAACCTAACCTATAACCTAGCCTGTAACCTAACCTCTAACCCAAACTCTAACCTAACCTCTAACCTAACCTATAACCTAACCTATAACCTAACCTGTAACCTAACCTGTAACCTAACCTTTAACCTAACCTGTAACCTAACCTTTAACCTAACCTTTAACCCAACCTCTAACCTAACCTCTAACCTAACCTTTAACCGAACATTTAACAAGCTCTCTCGCTGATGACTGATTATAACCAGCGCAATATTATGTTACTACATGATATTGTGGACTAAGCATAGTCGAAACCCCAATTCTACGTGTATACTGGGAAATATCCGTACTGGAAGAAATCCACGCCGGGAGATATATTTGCCGGGAGAAACCCGTACCGGGATACTTCCGTGTCGGAAGACATCGATGCCGGGAGAATTCCGTGCCGGGAAAAGTCTGTACCGGAGAAAGGCTGCCGGGAGACATTCGCCGGGAGCAGCCCGGTTCCCTTGCTTGCCAGTCTTGTGGCAGCAACAGCAAATTAAACTTGAATTGAGAAAATCCAGGGCACTACAGTGTTTTGGGCTATTGCTCTGCTCTTGATGGATTTCTCAGTTTGAAACATCCTTATCTCAATCAGAATATGCCAGAATTATCTCACGAATCCTGAAATTTCTCAGAATGTCTTTTTGCTGTAGTCATCTTCATGATATAACTTTACACGAATCTTAAAGAGACTTCGAACTCACCTAAAGCTCTTTAAAGTACATATAAGCTGATTTGGAGTATTTCTTTAAAAAGTCTCTGTCTTAACAGCACCGAGACCGGTTTAGAGACTCTTCAAATTACTAAAGTAACATTTTGCTTCAAGATTGTTCAGTTATCAGTTGATCCAGAACCGGCATAGTATATCTACTTTATATTTCTTTTTTTATTTTTGCGGTACATATAAACGCCAAAATTGTCTATTATTATAAACGTCAAGATAGGTATATTTTAAAGTGTTAGGATCAGTTCTATACTATATTCAGATTTACTTTATGGCAATGCTTATTTCTGAGAAATTACAAGGTTTGTTTATGATTTGAGACAGATAGTTTCATGACAGTTGACATGGTAGTATTTGTCAAGGTAGCTCCATAAATTTCATTTGATGATCTTGTCCTGCAGGTACTTTTGACAACTGCTCTGAAAGCAAGTTTAAAAATAATATTATACAAGCTAGGGTTGTTTTTGACATTAACAAAGTAAATTCTTGGGCAACTCTCCAGAGGAAGAACGGACGAAGTAGACCCGAAGGATACAAACTCAGTAAGTCGTTTCTCGAAATTGGAATAAATTTTTAAAAAATAAACAAAAACATTTTCAAAATTTTTGTAACAAGAATCTTTGTTACATGAGATTCTTTACATACAAAAAGATAAATGGCTTTCATAAAACGTTGCAAAGATTCTGGGACATTTTAGTGGATGTCAATAATCACTTTATGCTTGTTTTTGAAAAATCTGCTGATTACTGATGGTGATGCCTTAAGGCGTATATTCTTGGGATAACACAATTATGGAAAGTTTGCTTGGTAGATGATCATTATCTGAAATTTGACATTTCTGGATCGAGGTTCGAAATATAAAAGTAAGGTACACGTACAATCTTGTGTGCAAGGAAACATTTGCATAATTACAAAAATCTTCAATTATTGTGTTCTAAAAATAGGTTGTAAGCTTAGATGCCATAAAATACGCAATAATATTACAAATGTAATAATAGTAAAAGTCTATAAGTATTAAGACACCCTGTATAACAAAAAAAAGTTTTTGTAATTATAATGAGCAGACCTCAATGAGAGCAGAAATCTAAAGTACCGTAGAAGTCAGACATTTTCATTAGTTTATAAATAATTAGATTTTAATTACTTTTCGTGCATTATTGCTAGCAATTTTTGTTGACATTTTCTCGTTAAAAGAATTTCATCTCGTTACAACCACTATCATTTCACTGTCGCTTAACCTTTTTTTTATTAGATAATAATAATACACTTTGTAGATTATTAGATTTCACTTTACTGCCAGACGTTACCGCTGTAATTTCAATTTGCGAGGAAATTTCACTTAATTTAAAAAATTCCATCGTACGGGACAGATTTCGCTATCAATCAACCATCCATCATTTTCTCTTTTAATAATGTAACTTTTTATGATAGAATATGGACTCAGCTGTATATGTGAACGTCTGTGTTGTGTAATAAACTAATAACAGTTTCATTCTGCTTAAACTTTACTTTAAAAAGTTTTAGTGTGAACTGACATGCTTTATATATTATGTATGCAAGCATTTATTTTTATTAATGATATGGGAATTATTGAATATACCGTGTGTCCACCTCCACAGATAGAATTTTCTTAATTAACTAACAAATGTTCGTTAATTTCAAACTTCATACTATTAAGGACGAACCTGGGAACTACTTACATAGTCTCTACATTCTTGATGAACATTCCTTTATTATTAAGTGAATAGTTTATCAATACCGCTAATTAGTGACTCGATCCACTCTAAGCTATTTTATCATACATAGTTTATTGAACATTTCTTCCTTTTCAATTTCTTAAAATTATTAAAATGTTTTTGAACAAATAATTTCAGTGGTTGTAGGTTATTAAAGGAATATTGCACGTGTATTCATAAATTTCTGTGCACATTCTGCATCAACAACTTGGTTTTATGTTGAACATAGGCTAGAGAAATTCATAATTCATAAGGTACACTTCTTATTTGTATTTTCCATGTTTAAGTAGTTTTTTGACAAAAATTGACTTTCACATTTTAACATTTTGCAACGACGCTTTATACTCTTGTAAAACGAAATGGTCGTGTATGGAACACACAAAATGCTTTTTGCAAGAACGAATAAACGAATAATGTAAAGAAAATCATTAATAACGTTTAGAAGTTTCTCTCTTCAACTCATTTTTTATCTGTATATAGCTTAGAAGTCCTACTTTTTTTATTGAAATTTTTCATCGCCTACATCCTTACCATGTAATATAGATATGGGTCCTTTACAATAATGACGTTGATGAATGAAGGATTCTCTGTTAAATTTTTCAAATTGGTGCATTTTCAAATACCTTATATCCCTGGAATATGATAGCTAATGCGAAATAAGGTATTCATTTCTCATTTGAGTAGGGTTGATTGTCCTCGATTACCGTACCAATTTAACATTCTAATATTAAATGGTAATGTGGAAAGCCTTTCGAGCGTCAAGTTCACTTTTGAACGGAGCGTATAAGTTGACTTCATTAATGCGTTTGCTGATTGCCTCTGCCATATTTGCGTAGTGAAATCGTCTTTATCAGCCATTAAGATCGATAATCATAATTGCTATTATGATTGCTATTTCGTATTGTTTTTACTCGAACGGTCAATGGCAAGTAGGTATATAATATGCTAATTACCAAGGATGTGTCATCCTCCGACGGAAATAGAAAAGTGTACGTTTTGAATGTTGATCAGCCCAACCTGCTATCGGACTTCAAACCTCCATTTACATTGCATCCATTTCCGCCACAGGGCGTGATGCTACCGTATACACCAACACCTACACTCTAAACACCCCCGCATCTTGATGATGTTTACTGTGACTCCGCAAACAAAGCACTATGTTATAATTAGGAGATGACTAGAAACATCCATATAGATGAGCTGGTGTGATTGTACACGTGGGTAACATCCTTAGTGTCTGATCATTGTCCCGAAGGTAGCGGCGTTGTTTAAATTACCACTGAAATACCAGCTATTCTACGAAGTTATTCAAACAAGTGGAACCGTTGGGATTTAAACTATTGCTTGTATCACGGCAAGAAGTGCCGACCTTCCTCTTAAGTTGCCCCAAATAGGAGTTGCGTTTTATATAAAAACCTTTGCCAGTTTCTTTGTTTTAATTTTCCTGTTCTCTGAATATTAGGTAAATTAAATTTAAAAAGTGTCGTAGAGGAATATTCAAAATGAAAAAGAATGAGCTGAAAAAAACAAGAACTAACAATTATTATAGCAAGAGGTATGTATAGGATGTCCACACACGTTAGCGTGACCATATAATAAATCAAGATATTATCTTACCTAGTAATCCCTTTTTACATCTACAAAACAGATAACGTAAGTTGATACTACATAGAACTACTTTCTTTTTGTTTAATTTTGTTAAATTTAATATTTATTAAACTCGTTTTTATTAAAACAGACACGGTAATTTTTTGTTGTTAGGTCAAGTTTTTATTACAACTGTTGCTCTTGTTCTAATTTAAAATTCTTTTTTAATTACATTTTTGGTTTATACCTAATTAGCAGAACTTCAACTCTAGACCTTTAACCTTCTTGATTTTTTAAAAATATTTGATGGTTTTGTGTCATTTGAAGACTCACGCGGAGATAAGAATTACTTGAAATTAATCCTCTAACGAGTTTGAAGTTCATTAATAGGGATATAAGACAAACACTACAATTTTTTTGTGAATTTGAAGAATGATATTTGCTAATAATAAATAAGATAATTGACGGCGAAATTTGGTAAAGCAAGCCGGTCATGTTCGTTCCTTATAAAAATTTGCGAGACATTTCTGCAAATATCAGTAGGATCTTAAATTTGAAAGAAGTTTTCCAAGGTTGCAACCAGGGTTTCTTTGAAAGCTCTTGAACGTGCAAATTATACAGATATTTTTAAAATTCATCCATAATTGGGCATCAACACCATGTAGGGGCGTATGAGGATCTAGTTGTTAGCGATTGGTACTTCGCGAATCAATTAGTCTCAACGTTTTAGTTTTTTAATTTCTTTTGTCGTGATATTCCCTTCATTTATATCTACCGTTTGCCAAACACGAAGAGCTTTGGGCACCGTTAACTTATGTAGCCAGAGAAAGCACTCTCTTATTCAAATCTACTTCTCCAGCATTTACGCTTGGCTCCCAAAGAAAACTTCTTTGAGAATTACATCTACCTCTATCATCTTTTCAAGAACTTTGAATTGCTCCCAGTTGCACACAAGGTCTTTTATTTTTGTTTGACCTGTCATAGATCTTAATTTCTTTTGCTTGATCATGCTTTGGATTGTAAAGTCTTTCAGTTACAACTCTTCCACTCGTTGAGAAAGATTTCCAAACTTGCTGAGATACTGAAAGCCAATAGCCCAATACTAACAAGATTTACGCTTTGAGTCTCACTTTCTTAAATAATCTTTGCATCTCAACGCAATTTACTTTCCGCTATTGCTTTTTCTTTTTTGGTTTTTTTCGAGAAGTCAATTAACAATATCTGAAAGACACCAAGTTTTTATATGCATTACATAATGTCTTCTGTACCTTTTCCTGATCGATGCACTGAGTTGAAACAACACAACGCTTTGCCTTTTGGTTCTAGAAAGGGGCCGGCGCAATTTATATAAATTTTGGTACCGGATCAAGATAATGGCAGAGAAAAGAATAGAATTTATATAGACGTCAGTAAATGATAGGGGAACCTGACAGGGGTTTTTTTACCTGAGACATACTTATTTTATGTTTTTGAGACAAGGGAAGATTTTTTTGATTCCTTGTTGCAGGTATACTTACTTTCATAAGAAGATTTTTCCTATTACGTTTCATAGTATATCTACCAATTTATACCCTGAAGTAAATTTTTCCAAACCTTGTTAATCTCATTTCCTGTTCTTCTTTTAGTTTTCAACAAATGAAAACTTTTTTTTCAAGTGAAGTTTTCTACCATATCATATCCATGAAGATTTTTATTAATTAGAATGTTGTCTGTAATAATTTTGGTAAAATAAGTATTTTTCCGCCCTTATAACGTGCCAAGGGCTGCAATGATTCATTACATCCCTGTTCCAAACGAAAATGAATTTAGTTTACGGGCGAAAAAATTCTTTACGTTCCACGGGAGTAAGTAATATTACAGTGTCGACGTGATTAGGCTCTCGGCTTCGCCTCGAGCGCAATAATCACGTCACGACTACAGCAAATTACTGTCTTCCCTTGGTACGTAAACAACTATTTCAACCTCAACAGTATCAGACTAAACCGGAGGTCGAAAAAGGAACTAAAAATGTCAATTTTTTCATTTCGATTAAATTTGTTCATATTTTAGACTATCACCACATGCTATGAATGCTAGACGCAGTTTTGCTAGCGATTTGTTCTAAATGATATTTGACCAATTGGGCTTTTGTATTTCTTTATTTCTTGTTTACCGTATAGTCTTTGAGTGTGGAATAACGGAAAAAATCTTTCACAAAAAAAATAATTTTAGTAACTTGGTGTCCTGGAAAAAGAGATATCAGCTTTAAAACTTCAGAGGTGTCTGTGCAACATGCAAAATTAATCAAAACAAGTCGAGTTTTCTTAGTTGAGTAAAGAAGCACTTTCAGAAAATAGATCTTAATTATTTATTCGATTAGATCATCCGAGATGATGTCATCTGAATGGTTTTGCAGGCAAATGCGGAATTCGTTCGTTTACCACTAATGACGGACAGTACTTACGGATCTGTGTCAAACAGAAGAATCGCTATCACCATATATGTTATAGTTTCCGAACTAGGAACAGTTCTAGATTTTACATGTTCCGTCTTCTAGTGGGCAAACTGTACAAAACACAGAATCGATTCTAAGCACATCAGACGTAGATGAAGGTGCACAATGCGTCTAACTAATGGCATCTTTTGAAAAATATTCCCCGGACGTACCTCTATGGGTCCGAACTTAAATCTGCATCGTGCAAGATACTCCTTGGAGCTTCCTCTATTGAAGTGCTGATATTTCACTCAGCATTTAACATAGAGAAACACAGAATTTCGATGTGTATTAGCACTAGGAAGAGTAAACATTTAAACAATAAAGTAATGTAGTGTATAGAGGTTTGGGCAGATTACAATTTTGAATCGGGTTCTGTGCGACACTGCATAAAGCTTGAATTTGTCTCAAACTGGGTGTTTTTTAAAATGTGTTTCGTTTTTGCACTTGCATTGGTTTGGTCAAGCTTTCAAAAGCAATTATGTTTTTCATTTTAGTACGTCTTTTTAGATCGATTGATCTTTTTGAGAAATTTAGGATTTCAAGGTGTTTAGATTTTTCAAGCTTTTAAGTTGATTTGGCTGTTTGAATCAGAAAGATTCGTAGAGTTGATTGGACTTCCCGGGCCTGTATCACGTTGTTTGAGCTTTTGATATCTATTGCAATACAGATTTCACTTTGATTTTAACAACTTTGATGCATTACCTCTGGGAAGATTAATACTGAAATGAATCTCGTGAGTAACAAACTGGCCCAAAACTAACTTCAAAGTTAGGTCTAATGCTTTTTGAGCTTTTTGAAAGACTTTTTTTATCAATTCCGTAAGGCTTTTGAACTGATTAATCTTCTGGGTCAATTACAAATTCCTAATAGGTCGGGGAATTTTGGGCCACTAGCACTTTTGGATTAATGTAGCTTTTCAGACTAACTGAGTTTTTCAGGCCAACTGATTATTTTAAGGCTTGTCGGGCTAGCAGTAAATTTCGAAAGTAGTAAACCTGTAACCAATTGGCAAAAGCAATTCAGCCAAGGCCTTAATATCAATCTTTGCAGGATGGTGTTTGTCGTATTAGTGTTCAACATCTTCCATAATCCACTAATATAAATCAAGGTTTTTGTATTTTTGTTAAATTTACCTAAAAGCACAAAAGAACTTTACTAAAGCTTAACGTTATTGTTTTTTGTTCTTTTGCTTTTCCTTTTTCAACTTTGAATAATACAGCACTTAGTTGGTATAAGTAAATTTTTTATTTTGTGGTTTCAAGCACGAATCAGCTTTCACCTTTAGAAGCAACTAAAAATAGAATAGACGTAATATAAATTGATTTGATACATTTTTCAGTATTGAACCCTGAAAATGCAAAACAACCAATTTTACGTTTTAATAAAAACTGAATTCCATCATCCATTTTTCATAAATCATTTATGCATCTGATGGCTTTTTTGGGTTCACATTTTTCAGATTACCGACCGACATAAAATAATCATAGGATTATTTATACCACTGCATCAAGTATCAACGTAATCAGCAAGAGATTACTTCACTTTTGTTTTAAATCCTCTTATGAAACTTTTATACCATAAAAACTGAACACAGAAGCGATTTGAAAATGAAAAAGGAAAAACAAGGGCATCACTCCATATATACCTGTCACGTATAATAAAGTTTACACGCCACACATCCACATTTATTATTAAATACTGGGTCACATATGAAACCTGCTTTAATCCATTTATGTCTTTAAGATTAAATTATTTACCTTTTTTTGTTCATTCAATAACTTTGTAGTATTTAAAAAACAGAGTAGTTTTTAAATATTTTACATAAAAGAAATTTGTATGAATAATTTTCATTTTGATGATGTTGCTGATGGTGAGTAATGACTCATGAAAATTTTCTTTTCTTATTAAATTTGCGTTGTTCAGATTTTATTTTAAAACACCATGTGATTCAGATGATTTTGCATGACACCATTGAATTGACAGTTTAATTGCGTTAATATTTTTATTATTGTTGGTTTTGTTAATTAATAATTGTACAGTCATTGGAGGTTATTTCCTATACATGTAAAAGCGGTTTTAGTGTGTTAAAAAATGGAAAAAAGTTGAGCTATGAAAAAATGTTTTCGTCAATATTCTAATTGTTTATGTCGTGGCGGAATTCCTTTTTAAAAAGTGTTAAAACTCACACGCGAGCGTCCACTAAAAGAATCTTAAGAATTTATGATTATCAAACAATTATGTTGTTTTCTCCTTATATTAACATACCTACTAGTACAACATATTATAAATAGTAACAGCGTTACAAATATTTACTTTTTCACGTAAGTATTAAACACTTGGCATGTGGTTTTTAAATATTTAAAATAAATTTAAGGATTAACAATCAAATGACATAATTCTATCTAAAATTAAACATAAAAATGTCAAAAGCATGCATTAACAAATTCTAAAGATTAAATTGAGTAGGATGTGCTAAGTAAACGCACAAAAGCCAAGGTTTAATGATGATATTGTGTAAGCTTCCAGTGCTAAAATCAATATATTTATATATTTACGTGCTATGTGTATGAATCTCATTAATTCCCGCTTTGAATGCAAGCCTAATATGAATAAATTACTTATTGTTGTGTGTACTGTAATAATGGTTTTTTTAAAAAAATTGACAATAACTTTCTAATATAACAAGTAATAATGTCATTGCAAAATCATCTTCATTGGTGAGAAACGATAGTAAAATCATTCAAGCTTGAACTTAAAATCTTGATTGCAATTTCACAAAATGCAACAATAAAAAATGAAGTCGAGTGTGAAAATTTCAAGTTTCAGTCACAACCAAGATTTATAAAACGCACTAAGCTGCTCTGAAAAGAAAATCAAAACTCTTTTTCATCTGTTTATGAAATGGAAATCCAAATCTGCAAAATATGTAAAGTGTGCTAAATGACCCACACATGTTTCTGTCGTCATTCGGTATTTAGCGCTAAACCTTTTAAGTGAACCAAGCAATTTCCGTGTGAAATAAGTATTAACATTAAATGCACAAACAGTCGTGATGTTTTTTCTTTTCGTCCATTTTGTTTGTTTTCTCCCGATGGCAAAACATTAAATTTATAAGAAATTCCATTTTCTTGAAATTCGGTGCTAGAGATGTATAAAGCACGCTCTTGATTTGTTGTTAAACATGTGAAAGCTCAAGCATTTAGCACGCTAATAACTGAAGCGCACAAATTACTATGATCACGAGATGCATTCTCTTGAATTACTAGAATAAAATTCTATACGTATACGTGTAAGACGACATTTCTAGGTTTTGAAATTAAAATGATGACAGTTGATCACCTGTAACAGATTGTCAACCTTCCTCTGCAGAAGAGCTACAAGGTTCTGTATATAACTTTCATCCACGTCTTGGAAATCACCCGATATGCCAATCTCAGTATATTTTTAGATTTGTCTTTGAAAACGGTATCCAATATGCACCTCATTTCTTGATGTGTTTTACTTTCAGTTTTTCAACTTTTGAAACTTTTGACTTTTGAGGTGTAGATAACTATCCAGGATAACGCCTCAATGAATAACAACAAACTAACTAACAAAGTTAGTCTAATCTTGCTTTATCAAGATACTGTAGAACACAGACGATTATTGATACGACTCGACAATTTAGATTTTTCATCAAGACTAGAATTGAATTTTAGATGAAGAGGGTTCCTCGAACGCCTAAGACTTGAATTGTCTTCCATAAAAGCTTTATCGAAAGGAACAGTTAAGCAATAATTAAAGATCGTGTATATAAGGTTTTGGTAAAGCTTGCTGATGAGTAGTTTACTCTTCTGCAAGGTGTAGCCCTACACCGCACGTTACTGTCCTATACTGCATTGGCCAAAGTTTTTTCGTGTGATCCAATCGGCTTGCTTAATGCAAACTTGGCACACCCAAGAAAGTTTACAACTAGAACAGCTCATTTGTTTTAAATGATTAAATCGAGAAAAAGATGTTTCAAGTTTCTTGTAAGCCATAGAGTTCCATATATAGATTTAAGCTGTGATTGTCCCTGTTTTCCTTTTAATCATACAGATACGACAACTTCTCGTAGTTAATACTTGAACTAGTGCATCAAAATTTGTTTTTTTGTACATACGACGTGTATTCTTAGGAGGGGTGTATAAGTCCCAAATCTTAAAACTAAGATTTTTTCTGATTTGAATAGCAGATTTAAATCATGCTGCGTAGAGTCCTGGTTTATAAAATAAGTCCCATGCAGGCAGCCAGTTAATTGTATTCAGTCTAATATGTCTTACTTTTTACCTAGCTCGCGGAACTTGATTATCAACTTGTGCTGACTAAGTGGCTTGGGTTTGATTTTTGACTGTAACTGACATCAAGTTTTTATGGTTATTTGTATTCTAGTAGTGTGTGGTCCGCTTTAAAGCGTACTATATCCCTGTACTCGAATATATGGAACCTGATCATCAAGGAAAGGAATTACAAACGCCAAGTAAAGGATTTCAGACATCGGAGAGAAAAAAATATTTTAAAGTCATTAAGCGTCAGCGATGAAAATTGAATGCTGTATTACGTTGGATATTACGATGACTTACCCTTGAAGACTAGAACACTCGCATCTAATATATCTACGAGAATCTGAAATTTTGATGTCCTAAAGTAGGTTTTTATCAAGAATGTTAATGGAATCAAGACACAACGAAAAACCGAACAAAATAGGACAAGGCTGTTGGACTTCTTGTAACCACGATTTGACGTTTGGAAAAAGTTGTTTTGAAATAGTTGGTGCTAGGGTATAGGTATAAACTATTGTCTCAAAATTCTAGGAAACATTGACTACTGCAGCTAAATTTTATCAAAGGATTCCCTCCAAGGGCATGAAGCTTCCATGTGATTAGTCTTCTTTGCTACAGCGCTTGAAATATCTTTTGTCTTTTAGTCAGATTTTATGGCTTGGAAACAGATAAATGGAACTTTTCTGTTTTGTTTTTTGCTTATATCACGGGAACGGATTGTAGTATCAAGATGAAATTTGGTTTGTTGGTGGTCCATGCCCTTCAACGTCTTGTTTCACCTGACAGTGAAGCAAGATTGAATTTCTGACTTCAAAAAAGAATAATTGAACACAACTGTGGTCTATAATACAGATATGCAGTTTGAAAGATGGTAATGGTCTATCAACAACCATGTTTCTCACTTTATCATTAGGATCTTGGTGTTCTCCATAAAGCTAACTTCTACGCTTTGCATTTGATAGATTTGATTTTGGTTTCGGTGATTTGTGTTAATCATAAGTGTGATTATTATGTTTGCATGTATGTTTTCTAAGATTGACCACCACCCATAAAAAGTAAATTAATTCTCAGGTTTCCGTATCTAGTTTACCTTCCTCAAGATTGTTGATTTTCCACCATTTCAAAGCTGACCAAAATTAATTTTGTCTGTTGTTTTTTTGAAACAATATGTTTTTAATTCTGTTTTGATATCGTCTAATCGTTTTGCTAGTTTTAATCGCAATCCGAACTAAGTTTTTTCTATGTTACAACGACGCCTAAGATCATTTTTTCAATTTAAGTCATCAAGATTCTTTCAGGCATTTTTGCCACATTATGAAATTAGAAAGAATTATTACCATAACTTGGCTTGGAATCTCGCTTGTTTTTTGTTTTTAATTTGCTTCACTTCAGTACCTTTTATGTAATAGTTTAAGACAATTTGAATTTTTTTGGGCGACAGATTTGAATGGAAATGTCCTTCAATGTCGACATTGAACTATTCTGCTAGTAATGGCTTTGTGTTTGGTGTAGACATTTTCCTTTCCTTCCCTTTTAGGTACTCTACATAAATTGAGCCATTTTAATTGTTGATTACTTAATAAGAACTGAAAGCGAAAGGACCAAAATACGTCAGAGAATATTATAGACATAGAAGAACCTTAAACCCCTTTTCTTTAGAAAATTCATTTGATGAAATGTAAAGTTCATTATCCATTTTTTCCAGAAAATAATTCATTACTGTCTGAACAATAGACACGAAACAGTTTTCAATGAATTCTTTATTGTTTTTAAGATTAAGTTTCTATTGAGTATTCTAATTTATTGCTTTTGTTAACATTCTCAAAGTAATTTGTTAAACTTTCTACGAAATTTCTTTGAAATTTCTTTCTGACGTTTCAGGCAATAAGGAAAATTTGTAGCAGGACCTCTTTTTAAAGAAAATGAAACGAGCAAGAATTTAGTTTTGCATATGTTCCACTTAATTAGAATCTCCAGTGGCTTTACAACTTAAAATAAGCAAACATGTGTTGACATTAGGGGAATCCAATGGATTCTCAGAAGTATGTTAATTGTGATAGTTTTAGAAAAAATTAAACTTGTCTTTTGAGACCACTCGTGTTTTATTTGTTACAGACTTAAGATTTTACTAATTACCTCTGGGAATCTGACTAACTGCAAATTAAATTTCGGTTATTCAATAAATCAGTTTTAATCTTCACTTTAAGGTTCTTTATACCTAAATGGGCTATTTCATACAAATTACCATCAAGAAGATGTTATTACCTAATTGATTCAGTATGAAAACGGTAGTGAAATATGCAAATCTTCAATAAAAGAATTTTAAATTGACAGGAAACGAATACCTAAAAGATATCTTTAATTTAATATTCAGCGTTGATGGCTATTGTTCAAAAAATATTATTTAGAAACGAGCAAACTTAAAAGTATTTCTAAGAAATTCTCAAATAACTGTTTTAATAATCCATCCCTAACCGTGCTCATCCAAATGTTCACCACGTACGGACCAATGCCATGTAGCAAAGCGTCCAAAGCACAGTGGTTATTACACGAGTTGAATGCCAAACTACAACTTTTGAATTATAGTTTATTGGTATTTTATGCTACTATTACACAGTTATATCAAAGGATTTACATTGTAATAGTGAACGTTATGACAGCACAAATGACGTATTTAACTTACCATATTAGGAAACTAATATTATATATACGGTGTGTATATCTTTGCCTAAAGCAAATTAACAAGATAATCTGCACCTGCCATAAACTGTCTGTATAATGTAACACGACGGATAATATGCTAACATTTGTTTAATGTAAAATTTGGTAACCGCAGATAACAGGTAATAAAGTTAAAATTAATGATTTGTAGGATGATAGCTATTGATTGCGTTTCTTTGCTCGAATAGCAAATAAATTAATAAAAACCACATCTAAAATTAAAATAACCTGAACTTGAACTTATATCCATTTTTGTTTTCGTATAAAAATAGATAGATTTGTAAAAATAAACATGAAATTACATTCAGGATTGCGATAATAGAAAAACATTTAAAATCGGATGCGGTGTTGGATTATGTTTGCCGTTAAGGAGGTGCACAGGTTAATTCTGGAATTACAAAACCGTAATAATAACTGTAAATGATTTGCTCTTAAACGCTGGCTTTTAACATTAAAGAACGTCAAAGGAAATGTAACCGGAAGTGCATTCCATTTGAATGCATCGAGCACAGAAATGATGTGAATTTCAAGAGATACTTCTTCCCCTAAATGATAAAAGGCAAAAATGAATGATTTTCCATTTACATACGCTTCAAAAGAATTTCGCTCTTATAACCAATAGAACATGAAAATGGACGCTTTTCAGGACTTTTCACTTTTCTAGCTCCCGTTCAATCAATCAATATTAGAGTCATATCTGGATTTGTCTGCTCCTTACCTAATAACCAGCTTAACTTAACTCTATAGAGCTTTTTGCCAAAATCCAGCATATCAATACTTTTAATGTTTAGTTGTGGATAAAGCTGCAGGGATCTCTAATTTTTACTGTCACTATTCCAAAGACACCATTAGTCATCATGCATGGTAAACGTACCATCCTCATCCTACTGCACAGATCTTCATTTGGAGTAAGGCATTCACTGCTTGAATATTTGAATACATTTTCAGATTTCCAATCATAAACATTGTGCGAAATTTTCAGTTTAAAAAGAAAGAAAGATATACCTACCTGCTGTCAGATAACTTCAGGTATCATGTAGTTAATTGCGGGCCGCATAATGAAACATTATTGTTATTTAAGATTAGGTTAGTTTATGAATAAATAGTTTTCATTTTACTAACGCAATTTTTAATGGTTGACGCAGATCTCATGTCATAAATAACATCCTGAAAATTTATGATGCCTTTATGAAGTTATAAAAACAGTTTTAGTATTTAAAAGCTATCAAAGTATAGTTTTTATTGCTTTCTAGGATTTGTCTCTAATTAGTCCATAAATTTTAAACAGATAAATCCTCGTCTGTTAGGTATAAACGTTTCAAATATTTTTAAAATGACAAAAGTGTCTTTGTTTAAAAAAAATAAATTTTTGACGCAAAAACTATTACATCGAGTTATCTGTTGCTCTCATTATCAACTTAATGTGGATCCATATTTATTTATTTTTTATCTTAACGTGGTTGAGACTTTTTATCTTTTGATTAGGATTCTCTAAAATATTTTTTTTTTGTATAAAACAAAGAAATTTTTTTATATGCTAATGTAAAGAGGAAGGGAAGCGATAGCAAAACTGCCCTCTATTGGCATTTCTTGATCTTGTGACAGAATCAAGTACATATATATATCTAGTCTGCATCTCAACTATTTCGTGAGATATCATCCTAGGGTCACCAAATTGAGTTGGGCTAAATACCAGAATCTGATATGCCACCTCCGTCTATAGAAACTCTACATGGGGAGCAAAAATGGAGTCTTTCAACCCCAAGATCAACTCGTCATCGAGACTGACCTAACAGATTTTTTGTGTTGTACTACAATAGGTAACTGAAAACCCTAACCACAGATCGAACAAGCGCTATTTTCTTATATATCTTCAAGGCCTTCGGCAAGGTCCAATGGTGCTCAGGGCCCTTTTGCGAGTTACTACTTAACAAGATTAATATGCACCTTGTCCGATTTTTTTGTACGTTTCTGGAAAATCGAGTCGTCATGATCAGACTACAGGAGAACTAAAGCCACCACTACAGCTTTATATGCCGATGACTCTGTGTAGACATGACGTATAGAAATCAATCTTTAAAAAAAGGCGGCCGTACTTTTTACCAGAAGACGACAACCTCCAATAGAGTAAGTTTACATCAATAATCGACCCGTTGCATGGAAAGTTCTAAACAAAAACCTCATTTGGGAGAACCACATCAACACAATGCAGCAATAATAGCAGCCCTCTACTCGCTATTAAACCAAAGAAGCAAGTTAAGTACTAGCAATGCTGAACAAAGCATTCCAACTCTCTTTCAATGTTCCATGATGTGTTAGAGATGTAGCTCTCCATTGTGATGCTAACATTTCTACTATTTTGGCTGCTGAAAATAGTACGTGAGCGTTTCGGCTTCCACCAGTTCCCTTGTCAGGCTTCATAGGGTATCTCCACAAGCGCTCGAAAACACCACCGAGTACTAATTACCAACTCCACAAAACTAACATACTCTACCAATTTCGGACGAAGGAGATCCCAGCAGATTGCTAGGAACTTCAAGTAAATATCAGAGATCCAAGATTCAAGATTTATTTTTACAACTACAATATTTTATTCTCGGTATTGAAAGTCTGCTCTCAAAACTAAAATAAAATTTAGAGAAAATCAACTCCAAATCAATGTCAAAATAAATACTTGCAATTTTAGAGCATGTTCGAATAGTTTCTAGCAAGACAGAAACAGTGTTTGTAATTTTGCATTTTAATGCGTACATACAAATTTTGATTGTATTGAAAGGTGGAAATATTTTTATTCTCTTGAAAGTTTTTCCTGATCCTTTTTATGTGGGATAGCTAATATTATGGGTAGCATCTAGAGACTTCCTGACATTATTTCGTTGTGTTGATATTTTATCATTTAATGAACCATGGTCTTTACGCACTGTGTTAGCCGCTTCTACATTTGATTTACATATAAAAAATAAGTGGATAAAAAGTTCTCAAGAGACAGAACGTTAAAGTAATGTATAATTTAAACTATTTTGTTTTTCTAATATCTGGAGAATGATGTTGATCTTACAGCATAATAATATTCGGATCTATCACAGGGTATGTAGAACCCAAAAATGATCTAATTAAGGTGCAGAAGTATGGATCCTCGTCACAGGAAAAAATGTATATAACTTCATCCTAACGCATTACTAATTGGAATATCCGTTTGTTGATAAATATTTTCCTATTAATTCAATTTTTCCTACTAACAATAAACTAATTGTACTTATTATGCATAAAGCAAAACGTCTCAACAATCATTTTCTTCATGGTGTAATTTGCAAGTTTAATTATATTTTCTTATTTAAAGTAATTAAAATTCTTCTAACGGAATTGACCCGATGAGTGTTATATTATCAAGCATGGTATCACATCGTCCTAATTTCTATTTCAACGTGAATTATTATAGTTTGAGAAAGTTGGGATATCAATCATTTTAGCGTCCTAAATTGAGCTTTTAGTATATTTTTAAAATCGCAGCTAAAATAATTAACATTTATAAACAATAAACTTAATAACAGACGACGTTTATTATTTCCTGTCGATGTCGTCTACTACACACCATATGGTTTCCAAAAATCCAACAGACATCATGTCTGAATTATTTCAAGGCGACAAGGAGATATGCTAAACAAAATGTACACGGTGTTTATAGAGTAAATCGTGTAGAACCACAAATTAGGGGAAAACTAGCAAACGTAAATAAAATAGTACAGAAACAAACAGAAGCCGCTTTTTCTTATCAATAGATTTAGTGTGTCGTATTATACTTGTTCTTGGATCCGTCCTTATACCATCATCAGCAGGAAGGAAGTTCTGGCTTCTGACTTTTCTAAGGTTATCAGCGTTTAAAACCACTTGTTTAATAATAAAAGTGAATGGTTTTATTGTTATAAAAGTAGTTTTATGTGTTTAGTCTTTTAAAGAAGATGTAAATTGTTATTATTGTGATATTGTTTGTTTGTGAATGCATAATACTTTTCTGGTTAAGATTATATTGTATCTTTACAAATTATCAATTTGTGGATTCGTATTACTATTTGTTAATGTACAGGGTGTTTTAATATAGACAAATTATTTAATTGGTGGCAAAAAAAGTGAATGCAAGATGCAGTGCATTGTGAAATGTAGAGATCATTACAGTGTCTTAAAGAAGGCGGGATTTCAACCTTCATACCAAAAGGTTTGGATAATTTAAGTAAAATTATAAATTTAAACTGAAGATTTTCCAACTGAAATCTTACTCTAAAGTTTTCTCGAAAGATTTATTGCTATAATTACTAATTGATAAAAGAACTTCCTGCTACAAAAACTTTTTGCTTTTTGAAACCTGTCGGAGACCTTTTTTTACGCTTAATCATTATGGAGCTCTTTATTTTTTTGTTTGCTGAATAAAGTAATTGTAATTTTTGTTTACAATATTGCAATTTTTTTGGTTATCTAATTTTCACTCTTTGTTTACTGTTTGAAGTTTGTAATTGAAATTTTGTTTTTAACGAGAACTAACAAAAATCAGTCAAATATTCTAGAATCCAATTTAGAATTTTTTCTAGACCTATAAAATATTTGAAGCACTGTATGACGTAATCAAACCTATAATCTATGAGTTAACCAACAACGCAAAATTTCCCCCAACTAAACATTTCGTAGAAGATATTAGCTGATGTTCTAACAGCTGTAGCTTGTGTAAACGAATCTGATTCATTCAGTTTCTTGCTGCACAAAGCATAACAGGGGAAAAAGTCTACAAACAAGACTTTAAGAACAAGACTAAGGAAGAAATCAAAAGCATGGATCTGAAATGAAGTCTACACTAAGTAGAACATCTTAGTTTAGAAAAGTCCCTTCTAATTCAGATATTAAAAACCATAAGTAAAAAAGCAATTCAAACTTCTGTTGTAACACTAAAACAAAAAAGATGTTTTGACTTTCTTTACCCAACTATGATCCTTCGAGGTCATCAACCCATCTTTTATGACCTACCTGGATATTATTCATATCGCCTCAAGCTGAGGAAATCTTTCCTGTAATCAGTGGCTGACTCACCATAGCGGTTAGAAGATTTCAATTTAGAGCTTTCGTTTTTTCATTTGCTATTCAAAGAGTTACATCCAGGTCAAAGAGGCGTATTAGCAAAAATTTTCAAACGAACATTCTGATTTTGATTGACAATAACATGTTTTGCATTTCTTGCGATCTTCCACATTTTTGCAGTACACTGCATCTTTGTAGATTTTCTAGCTGTGTAGGCTCCCAAGCCTATTCTCGATTCTTATGGATCTCTGAACGTTTGTAGATCTCATGTTCTCACTGGTCCTTGCAGACCTGCACGTTTTTGAGGATCCTCGAATGTTGTGGACATTCAGACTCTTACGTGCCTCTTGATTCTTGACAGCTTCTAGTCTCTATTTCCTCGATAACAATGCTCTACATCCAAAAGCACAAATAAGAATTTTAGAAATTCCTCTTTCAGCACCTTGTGTAAGAGTGCTTTTAGAATCTCATGTTTATAACTTTATGGATGGGCTTCTTATTGGAAATTCTCTAACTCTAAGTTAGTTATCTAAGTTTCAGACTCCAAAAAGTGATCCGTCACTACTTCCAAAAATGATCGAACTTTTTTTTATACGCAACTACCTAAAATTTCTGAGCAAAGCAAAGACGATTTCGAGAATTAGAAGAGCTTGCAAACTGTAATAGTGTACCATTCTACTATCAAGAATATTTATATTTTAATTGTTGCGATTTGTTAGTTATGACTTATTAGTTAGTACACATACTAATTCTCTTACGTTGATATTATGCGTTTCGTGATTTTTACATTGGTTTATGGGAAAATAACATTTTTTATTGCTTTAATAGCAAGATTAATTTGATTAGTTTAATGATTTTGATTTTGGCAATTAGATCTCAATTGAAACAATCTTCAAAACTGTTTTATAAACATTAACGTACCGACACAACCATACAAAGAATTTAAGAATTAAAATTAAAACAAAACCATTTCTAAAAATACCCAGATTTGGTGCTAGCAGTTTTTAGATCTTTGCAAGAGAATGTTAATATCCCCAACAATGCTAAAACGTATGACCAATATTCTAAAAATAAAATTCTTCCGCAAATTTAGAAATTAGATCTAATAAGACAGCTGTAATTTTCTTAAATTTGCTTTATTTTAAAATCTTGTCTGAAAGAATCAACGTTACACAACTGATTTTCACCAATATGCATATAAAGTAATGCAATGAATACATTAGTGTAAAGGAAAATCGATCGCGTTCTAATTTAATTTTTCAACCTCCCTCTCTCTTTAAAGTGGTTTGAGATTTTTTTATTTCATTTTTTATTCTCATTTTAGTGAATAAAACTTAACTAAGCTTATTTACTGACGCCCTACATGGATTAAAAGTTTTTCTACGTGGTCCCACAATGGGATTTTTTTATGTTTTTCAAGTACGTAGGGAGAACAGCATTTGTTCTTTTGTGCTTTTCACTGCCATACACTCATTAATTTCTTTTAAATTTCCAATCTCCAGTTTTATTCTCGCCCGAAAAAATACTGGAAGGAAAGTTTAGAAAAGTATGAATTTGAAAAAAGTAAAACAAGCATTAATAATTATTAAAAAACCTCTTTTCCACAAAGTTTTACGAAAATATTCCCAAAAGAACACCAAATAGTACATAGAGTTCTGTAAATTTATAATGCTAAAGTAGCAAGTACTGGTCTTGTTTGGGAAAGACGGGAATAGGTAAACGTTTTCAGGTTATTTACGAGAAAACGAACAAGTTCCTGTATGAAATTTTAAAATAAAATTTTCTCTAGAGATGCATCGCTTTGAAAATAAAATTCTCGTTTTTTTATCCTCGCTCTCTCTCGTTCTGCTTTTTCTTCCATCTAGCCAACACAACTTGAGTTATACGAACCATAAATAATTGCGATGTAATTTTTATCATATTCCAGTTTTCCGTTTTTTATCAATACGAATTTCCTTTGGATTCGCTTTCGGCAGGGAATTTTATTTTACTTGCGGTCGTTGTCCCGGAAGTACTTTGACCGATGCATTTTCCGCTCTTCCTCGTACTTTTATTATCACTATGAACACACCACTTAACAATGCGCGTTAATTACTTGAAAACTGAAACATCTGTTGCACTTGGATACAATACATTCACAGATGGAGAGATGGTCGAAGTGCAATTATGAACTTATTAAAAGTCTAATTAGCGAGTCCTATGTATTCATAATGTGAATGTCTAAAACAATCAAAAAGAAGGTTTGGCTTGTAAATTTATTTTTAGCTGTCAATACTTATAGATTTTACTAACCTACAATATGTTTGATGGGTTCCTAGCACGCTACCAACATTTTGTATTTTTAATTTTCAATCAGAAATTGATTTTACTGTGTTGTAGTAAACAGGCTTTTGTCTGAAAATAGTATTCAAAACTTCAGAAATAATTATTATCGATTTTATTAGAAAGGGAAGAGTGGCGGATATAAGTGTACTAAGGCTCTCTTTCAAAATTGTTTGGGGCCGTCCAACCGCGCTTTGTAGGAATGTTACTATTCCCTTTTATCCGCTCTGGTTGAAAAAAAACTTAAAAGTGGTTACTTGAGGTCTGGGAAGATCAAACTAGTAAGGAAAAGTCTTTTCTTATAAATGGTAAGCTGAAGGAATAATAAAAAATAGAGCAAGACAGGACAAACATTTTTAATTGTGCAGTTACTTTACTGTCTTAATATTCCTTTGATTTATCATTTACTTTTGGATTTTATAGGTTTTGCATTAGCAGAGATTCTCTGCTTCTTGGCAATTTAAGGAAGTAACTTCTTAGATAGGATCTAGGATATGGTGATGTAACTCTATGCTATCGTAAGAAACTTGCAAATTTACTAGGACTCATTATGGCATCCAGCTTCTAATTCAGTAGTTAGCTATCTGTAAACTATTAGTTTCTGAGAAATAGAAACATTAAAAGACGACAGAGAACAGCAGCAAAAATTTTGACCTTACTACTTACTTAGCTCTAACGGAAATGACGTTTTTCAAAAAATTGTGTAAGTGTTTCCATACTGGATATATCTCTAAAGACGGAACATGTGACAAATATTTTCATAGATCTCTGCCTATAAAATATAAACAATTATATTGCCATTAGGAAAATAAAGAAATTAGACTTGTGACACCCTTGGAAGAAGATGACGAAATAAACACTAACTTTAATCCAAAAAGCGCCAAGTTCTGGCCTTGCCAGAGTTAAGATCCTTAAAGAGCTACCAAGAAAAAAGATTGTCAAACTGACATACCTAATCAATGTAGCATTTCCAAGACTGGAAAATCACTAAATGAGATAAAATCGCATAGACCCATATAATACTCCTGTTACCCATAATTTCAGAATTATTTGGAAAATTGATAATCCATAAGAGTAAGAAAAAAGTTAATCTCAAACTATCAGTTACATATAATAAACATTTGACAATAAACTGATCAGATACATCAAATCACTGATGTAATTGAAAAGGCGTTGGAAGAAAAGCAAATTTGTTGAATTATCTTCCGGAATGGTAGTCAAAGTATGAGGGAAGGTCCTAATCTAGAAGCTAGATAAATTACTAAGAATCATACATTTTCAACACATTCTTCAAAATTAAACAGTAAGATGAGTTCTCCAAGCTAGAAAATAAGAACAGGGGTTCTATAGGGCAGTGTTCTGGGACATATAGGTAGTCCACCTATGATATACGTACAATCTATAACAAATACGAAATGTCAGCATTGCCACGTTCGCAGACGACACTATCGTCCTGGCTGTTGGAGATGACGTAGAAGATTTAAGAATGAGACTAAACGAATAGAAATCAGTACACTTTAACTTCATTAACAAAGACATAAGTAAGCAGTTACCAATTTCTATAATTGATAACATACTACGACATGAAAATATAGCTAAATGCATTGGCATGACTTGCAATACCAAATATGAATGAAAATATAAAAAATTGTAGTTACTATTGGGACGAAATTCTCAATTGTCAGTATGTAACAAAGTCATGATTACAACTACATCCCAAAACTCTTAAATAAATAATGACTAAAGAAAACCAAGCTCTTTGAGTTACTTTAGTCGTTTAGTGTAACAGCACAAAAGCAGACTGATTTTAAAAACCTAGTTTTAAGATTACAGATACATTAACGGTTGGTCTGTAGATCAGTTCTAACATTCGAGACGCCATAGGATTTTAATAAAAGAAAGAGATGTTTAATTGAAGACTAGAGCACAGCAATGACTAACAGAAATTTCATCTTGGAGTGCGTTCCATTAGTATAGGTTTTAGTGTCAAAAGATGAACAGTGTATACAGTTATCTCTTCTTTAGCGTAAGGTACAAACTAAAACTAAACTAAAATGTTTTACCATTTTCGGGCTAAAATATCCTATAAGAAAATTGAAAAAATTTAATGCAATTCTTGTACACTATCTCTTCTGTGAAAGCATATTTTCGTTTTGTGGGAAGTTTTGCCATTCGAGTCCTGAAGTCGAAAATGTTAGTTTAGCTTATGACTGACTAATGATTGAAGAGAAGAAGGCAAGCTTTCTATATAGAAAAAGAATATCACCAGGAAGTATTTCAAAAGCATCTAGGCAGGTCTCACATGATTGCGCGATCAAAAAGAATCAAATTAATCAGTTGATAACGATAACACCTAAGTATATAAAAACCGCCGAAAGACCTGAAAAGATCGTCTTTCGTAGTAGCAGTTTTGGGAGATATTCCAAATAAAATGAGCGATTACCCAAACGCTTCCCATTTCCAGTTGTTTTTCGTATCCAAAATTTTTAGCTTTTTTTCAGTTAGCCCGTAGTAAACTGTAACATGTAAATACCAGTTTTCAAAGTTAGGTTGGATTTTAAATGAAAGTTACATTGAAATCAAAATTAGAAAGTGGAACAATGAAGCTGCAGCCTCTGTACAGAATTACTAGAATAAAACTGAAGTATTGATTGATTATCTGTGCTGTGCAGTGTGTGTGTAGCCTGTTATGTAATTTCTTGGACGTTTCCGCTTAATTGTAGTTAATTTCATTTCTACTTTAGTTTTGAGTCTTATAATAAAGACATAGTGGAGCTTCTTCATGCTAATACTTTCTCTACCCGTCTGACTGGCCTAATTGAGGCATTCTTAGATTTTGTTTTCACAGATGGATTTGCAAGACTCTTGTCTTGGTTAGATTTTGAGGTGAGCCAACATCTATTTGAACAAGGATTCCCAGAGCTGGAGTTCATGACGGAATAATAATTTCAGGGTTCGGAATGTATTGAATATGAAATGCAATGTTTTGTTTGCTATTATAAGCAACTTTCTTGGAATACAAAACAATTGTAACTGTACGATTGTCACCCGTAGTAGACAGATGAGAATCAGGAAACAGACTTGCAATTTAAATATGAACCGATTGACTGACCGAACTAGATTTACTGATTTGCACATGATACGTATATACCTACTTGGTAGCCTTCAAGAATTTCAGTTGGGGAAAATCAAAGAATAAACTTTTTTAAGACAATGAAACACAAAAATTCGTTTTTATTATAATAATTAAAGGTAATTGGGTAAAAGCTGTTAAATCAACGAGTTGTTTGGTTGTTGAAAACTTTTGTGTGTCTGGAATCTGCGTTCAGACAATATGTGGTCTTTTCTATCAGATATGATTGAAGGAAGGCTTTGATTTTTATTTTGTTGTAAATTTGTTTAGTTTGGAAATAAATGATTTAATTGGGCCGTTAGAAACATGGGAAATAGATACCAAACGAGTTGGGTTGGGTACGAAAAATTTTCTTTCTTGATTTTCTAGAATTCTGTTCCTTTGTAAAATAGCAAAAAAAGCCGTAGAGTAAGAGAAGTTGGTTCATGATTCTGACCAAAACCATTTTGATAAAGTACCAAGAAGTTATTTCTTCCTTTCTGACAACTCCAGCGCATCGCTTTTCTTTGAGTTTCATCATTATTGAACTTTTAACACTGTATTAGCTTGTGACCAAGCACATGAGCTAGAGTTTCGCTGCAATTTTTGTATTAGATTATGCGTGCTCTTCTAACTCGATTCCATTTCAATACATTTGGAACAGTCACTATAATGTAATTCGGTTTTATCATTTTATCGTAAGTCATAAGGCGTTTCTTTGTCAGTATTTTTTCTAATACTATAGGTATAAATTCCTATTCGAATCGAAACACCTAATAATCTTCAAGTATGTTATTATATCGTTGTTGTACCTTATTGCAAATTAATGACATCTTCTAAAATCCTTTTACTTAACACAAATTTAGCAATAAATTTCGGTATTTGAAGATAATAAAGTTTCAGTTTTTTTACATTATGTATCTGTTTGCACAATGAAAAGGTTAACGAATTCGATTAGATGTGAAAAATGAACTTCAAACTTCTAGTAGTATTTATCGCAAACAAATTCTTGATTAATCTTTGCATAACCTCAACAATTGTAAATAAAAAACAGAAATTTATCCAAGGTTTTCCAAACAAATCTGAACAATAATAATAATTTATAAATTTCAACTTTGACACGCCTAAAAGTTTTCATTGTGTATTGAAAATTAACTTTCATAAACTTGCATAAAGAAAATAATAAAAAAATTCATACTGTTTGATTCAGATTTCTCAATTTATTTTTTTGCGCAGCTCTTTAGATTTCAGGGCTTACCTCTTCAGTCTACAATTTTGAATGCTCTATTTTTTAAAAACGACAAGTTTTATATTCTATAATTACTTTTGCCGTTTTAATTTTACATGTTGACAAACACGTCTTGTTAAGGTTAACGGACCACATCATATCTAAATAGCTTGAATTTACGAGACGATAATAAAACCACCCACCATAGATTTCTTCTACCTTACCTACTTATTAAATGGCTATTAAAGATTATTAATAGTGAATTAACGTACAATTTTCTTTTTCAGTCACTGCTCCCTTCAAATTATGGAAAAGATTCAGTGCACGCGATAAAGAAAGGCTTATTATGGCAACAACGGGACAAACTTTTCAGCCGATGGAAAGAAAGATACTTTATTCTCACCCGAGACTATCTCCACTGCTTCCGACGTGCTTCCGGTTCGGATAGAATTTCGGAAATGGGTCAGTTCCTTTTTAAAATCAAACTGGTGGATGTAGATCGTGTCGAGTGGGAAAATAAGAAGACTTATAGCACCGTCGCGTTAGTTCTTGGACGCGACGGAAAAATCTTTTTAAGAGCTCCGGATGGTCTAGAAGATTGGTTCGAACTTTTAGAAGAATGTACTGTAACTAGTAAGGAGAGGCGACGAGCACTCAGGAGTTCACACGACGGAAAATCTAGAGAAAATAATAATGTTTTGAATTCTTTAGATGAATGGCTTATGGCCCGTCAGAAAATACGTGAGTATATTAAGAATTCATTCAGTAAAAGAAACTTTTCCCATAAAAGTTTCAATCTTGGACAAGTCCCTTTTATTTTCAAACTTCATTCAGTTATTCATTAAAATCTTTTAATGTTTTCGTACACTTGTTTTAGTATTAGTAATTGTAAGTTTTCAAAAATGTCAGTACTTTATTATGGCCTTTTATAGATTCATTCCTCTTTGTTGTAAGGTTACGCAGGGGTAAGGGTTATCGCTAAAAGCAACACGCATTGTTTGTTTATTATGAATTTATGATGTATCCTAGAACTTGCCATGTGTGTTTTATCAAATCTCATACTATATGCGCAAATAATAGACAGCTTGGATTGTTTCGATAAAAATTATACTGATAAAGTTTGTTTATTACGACCTATGGCACTGAACCTATTAAAATATTAATTTTTATAAGTTTGTAATGTAATCAGAACGTATCAACACGAAAAATTGTGTTTATGGGAATTTTATTGCTTTCCACAGAATGATTTGAAATTGGTATTTAAATGCGTATCGCTGATTTTACATGCAAATAAAATGCCAAAAAATTTTTTAATTTCCACAGAATTTTTATCTTCTCGTTATTTTGTTCTAACGTGCATTGTTTTAACGATTAAGGTATCAACCGTAATTCTATCACGTTTTATGTAACCAACATGTTGAGATCCTCATCCTTGATAATTACCATAGATTGAAGGGTTAGTCAAGATTAAAGGGTCTGATTTTGGGCTATCGTTATTTGTATGCAAATGATGAGCCTAAATACCTTGTTGATTATTTGTTTCCATTCTCAGGAGCCATTATCTACCTGCTAAAATCAATTTTTCCAATACGTTTGTGATATTGCTGCCGACTCATTTTCTTTACTAGTTTTACTAATATTTTTATGGAATTTATTTCTAAGGGGGACACAACCTTTTCATGTAGTAGCCGCTACTGTTTATTTAATTTATCTTCATCTATCTGATAATATGAAATTTAATTTGTTGTGTTTTTAGCTTTTATAATTTCTTATCAGTGTACAGCACATTTCTAAAATATTTAGTAATATAACTTAGAAGTTTTCATTTAAACGTAGATTGTATGACGAGAGGTGTACCTGTTTTAAATCATTGTTTACACAACTGATGAAATATGAGGATGAAATTTACATTTTTGAAACATAATCCAGGATATGTTTTAAAAATACATTACAGAGCATCTGCATGAAGTATATACAATGTTATTATATTGTGGATGAAAAAATTTAATACCAAACTGAATTAAAACGTAATGCGTACACAATACGTTTTGTGATAGGTACATATTTTGAAATTCCCTTTGTTCTTTATGAAGTAGGAACGCATACACAATTGCCAATCAAATTCAAAAATAAAATGTGTTAAAACGTTAAATCGATGTTACTCTAATCTCTACAAATCTTTTAACACAATAAAATAAAAAGTATTAATAACTTTTAATAGTATTGATCTAAGTAGGTTATATGCAAAATCAAAGAAATGTGAATCGTAAAATAGCCCCCAATCAGTTTCTACTTAATTTAATAATAATTGTTTATATGTAGTCTTTGATATGATAAAATATTTTTCACATTATAAATTATATGAAACATTGTTATTAATTTGTTAATTAATTATCTGAAGGTCTGTAGAAGTAATGATCAGAAAATAATGCGAAACTTTTTGTTCCACAATAATTGTTTTGATTGTCACACTTAAAAAAACAATAGAAACAAAACCTAATCTCTAATATTTTGCCCCCTCTAAAATAATAGGAAAGGAATAATAAAGTTACAGGAAGTTTTTGCTTCTGACTACGGCCCTGCTTGTAGAACCAATCCAAATCTATCAGAGAGGATGCAGATATTTTGTTGCATAGTTCTGTCTCTATTTATGTTTGTCACTGAAAAGATTCCTGCTTCAGATGTCTACGTGCTACAGAAAAAGAATAGACGAGACCTGTTGGAAATCTACGTTTCCTCTCCCACTGCTGCTTACTAATTGAAATAGTGAAAGAACAGTTTTCGTGTAGCTTTAGTTGATCCTCCGTAGATGGATTAAGGAAGTTCTTTTCCACTTACTGTAATTCATTGTTTTGCTAAACGATAGGCCAACATCTTCAATTCTGATGTAGTCCAACATGACTTTTTTAATAATAAGATCCCGAGTACGGTCACTTTGAATTGTTATTCTGTCTTCATTTGAATATTAAATTGAGTCAGACTCGACCCACCTCTAATCAGAAAAGGATCTCCATCTGATTTTGCGTTCCAGAAACAGAGTTTTACTAAAAAGGTCAAACGAAGTTATTGATAGTTTGATCTTTTTTCTTCATCCATGTTCAACAAAAACTGTGTTTTGTGCATGTTACCTTCAATTGCTGAGATATTCATACGAACTTGGTGCACTGGTTGCAAACTACTGATATACAGTCTCTGTAGGAAATCAGTGTAATTGGTTTATCTGTCATTATCGGAACCTTAGGCTTTAGTATTTATGTTCCAACTAAGCCAAAAGAATTGCAAATTCATAAGAGACTACAAAGAATGAGATTTATGGTCTTAGCTTAAACTGACTTGAAATGGTTTCTATCGTTAACTCTGTCATTGTTAAAAGATATGTGCGGTTACCCAAACGAAAAGTTATTGTTTCAGTTTTTGCTATCTATGCCATCCAACAGTTTTTTAGGAGCACAAATAAAACTTGTGCCACATTCTTTATAATAAAATAGATCCCAGTAAAATTTTTCTTTCATCAGTACCTATTAGATTGGTCGTTTTTTCTGTGTTAGCAAGCAAGCTACCGAAATGTTCACTAGTAGTATACGAGTAATTAAATTTCGGCTGGTATCTACTGTAGATACCTAGTACAAAACCGACAATTTCAAAAACTTGCTTATAACCACGTAAGAAACGAGTTTGAAAGATGTTGCTGAAGATATAGATGAATTTTTCAGAAAATGTTACCTTATAGAGAAAAACCTGATAAGGTAGTATTTTGTGTAATTTTTTATTTAGTAGATGGCTTGTTTATAATGCCTAGAAATTATTTGAGTAATTGTGATTCTACGTTTATAAAATGTTTGACCTAATTTTTATTGTAATTGACGGAAATTAGTCTTAGTACTACCGCTGCATACTACATTCTTACATAATTTGCTTTTGTAAAAGCCAGGTCCTGAATTATCAACAACGTTAGAACCCTTTTGTTTTACTAAATATGAATTCACAAAATGATATTAGTGATACCTACGCTTTCATCTTTTTAATATATATATACACACCTAATTTTCATTTTAAGCTGAAGAACAAAACTTATATTAAACCCATAAAAAACTTATAATTACTGAGGATAGCAAAAAAGCTTTCAAGAGTTTATTGTAGCGTACTTTAATTTCAAACTACATTTTTCTTTCAATATTCTACCTAATACATTTTATTTCTCGAGAAGGCATCAAAAGATACTTAGTAAATAGACCATTTCAATGCATCCACCAGAAAGCCAAAGAGACGACGTAATAATACTACCTCTCTTCGGCTGCATTTCCTTTCTACTTTAATCTTTAACATTTTTTTGCTTTTTATTGTTGCAGCAAAGGGACGATTGCCGACAGATAGCGTTAGCACCAGACAGGATAGCGTGAGACGTCGTGACTGGACGCCTAGGGATGAGGATTGGGAAAATCCTACACTAGACAACAGATTATCCTGTAAGTTTTTTCCTTTTTTTTTGGGGCGCGTTTACACAGTGTAGTCGATACAGCTGTTCAATTCCCTGCATAACGATGAAATAAAAAAAAAGATAAAAAAGTAGACGTTCGATTGGTTTGATAATGAAAAACATGATTAGATTTTCTGGATTAATTGTTACATTAATTATTTATTCGTTTAGATTGAAATTTTCGGCTTGTTCAATTAATAATGATTAGGTAAACATTATTCAGCAGTAACCGAAATTGAAAGTTGTTGCTTTAATCAGCTTATAGCTGAATATGAAATACTTCTCAGAAGGGGTTATTTTCTCGATTTTAAAAATAGAAATTTAGAATGAACGATTTTGTTGATTGAAATTGCGGTAATGCTGTTTTGTTTTAAAATCGTATGATTTAATTATTTTGATAATTGAATTGTGTTCAATATGTTTTGTAATGAAAATTGCTTATTTTGTCTTTAAATCCAACGGGATTATTTACAAAATGGATTCATGATGTAAATAATTAAATAATGGTAAAGTTTCGTATTGTCTCATATAGGAAGACTTCTTAAATGTAAACTACACAAGTTATTCTTCACCGTTAGAATATTGTAAGGAGGTCTAGAAGTTCTTATATCCATTTGGTTAATAGCAGGATATATCAGCCAAATTATATATGGTGACATTTTGGCATTTGCAAGCAACCCATCAAAAAGTAATCAAAGATTTGTCTAGAATAAGCACATGGCGTTTCCTATTGCTGCCCTCCCTTCTTCCAGACAGTTCTTCACTTGACACTTTTAGCCTTGTCCAACCTAATCTGTATGTACGGTTTGAATTATGTCAATCAACTGGAGGAGCACACTCACGTTTATCCTTTTAGGCAATGATTGATTGCATGTAACATTATCAACATTGATACCATTGCCAAAATATAGGTGTTATGATTTTCTGACATTTTTGACACAATTCTAAAATCCATTGTAACCTCTTAGCTTGCTGATGGTAAATGTAAAGGAGCATGCCTTTTTTTGGTCATCACAGTTGCATTGTATTGGTCAAATCATTTATAACCAAGATAGAAATGAGAAAATTCTGCTCAGAAAAGACTCCTAGATGGATTTAATGATTTTTGAATGTGCTAATTTATGTGTTTGTCTTCTACAATGAAAGTGAAGCTATCTAGAAATGAAAATTCAAAGCGTTATCAGTGACAAAAGAGATTGGATTCAAGCGCTATACGTCTTGGGAAGAATATTAGGGCGGAAGCAATATAAAGGAAAGGGGAATTGTTTAACCATCAGTGCGAAGAAGATTTAGAAAAAGGAAAGAAGATGAGGCTACAAATATTAGAAAGATGGAAATAAATACTGCAAACAGGCTAAAAAATTAAACAGCTATGAAGCAAAAGAAAAGGAGAAACATAAAATGAGAAACTTGAAAAACTTAAAAATTACTATAGAAATACGAAGATCAGAATCTCTTACCAAGGTGCGGAAAAAATAAGTCAATATTATCAAGTTAAGGCAGTTTACAGATGAACAAGAATTTCTAAAGATGTGTTAGTGAGTTGTTAAAGTAAGAGAAGAAAGGAGAAGAAAAGATCAAAGTGACGACATCAACCAACACAAGAAAACGAATAGCAAGGATCTGTACTAGAGGAGGTCATAGAGATTATAGTAGCTTGAAAAATAATAAAAGTGAAGGCAGTGATGATACACTACAATACAGTGATTAGATATGGGCAGAAGAAAAAATGCCCCAAGAATGGGCAGTCCCAATAATAAATATTTCCGATACACAAACGTTATGTAGAAAGTACTAAACAAGTGTGCAAAAAAGCAAACTAGCAAAAGTCGCAACGAATAATCGGCGAATACCAAGGAGGATTCCAAAGTGAAAGATCAACAACCGATCAAATTCTCATTCTGAAAGTTTAACGAATTTCAAAACAATTGCGTACTTTATTTATCGATTATAAACAGGCCTGACACTATACCACAACTACAAGAACTGAAGGTCTTGAAAGAACTATAAATTCAAAGTAAACTTCTTAGATTAACGCTAATGACATTAGAAAAATCTAAAAAAGATGCCGAAATACATAGATCGGGACTATTGTACCATCATCCATGCTTATCATATGCAGATGATGTGGCCTTCTTGACCAGAAGTAGAACCAAATTAAAAAATAAAAACATGATTAACAAGGGTAGCTGAGAAGATAGGACTAGAATAAATCAGAAAAAGACCAAGTACATACCATGGACAAACAACAAGGAAATGGAAAGAAAAAACCTCTGTGTTGAGAAAAACACTACAGTTTAAAGAAGATGAAGAGTTATGTACTCTATCTGGGGGTATGGTTTACGAGAAAACTAAGAAACAAGTAAGAATGGGTCTATGCAATGAACGACTTGCTAAGATATAAGGCGTCAAGATGTTGTATATGCATGTGAAATGTTAAGAAACAGTTACGTAGGGAGAAGGTTAGACGGGAAAAACAGACAGATCAAAAATTATGAGATTTATCTCGTTTGCCAAACTTATATAAGTTGTAATTTTCATCTGCCGGTTCATCCATAGTAAGGCAAACCCAAAGGTCAAAACGTATAGGAAATATCTGGTAGCACTGTAAGGTTTGGGGTTGTATAATTAAAATTTCAAGTTTAGGTATATTTGTCTTAAATTTCTCCTGCCCATCTTGATCGATTAACATATTATTATGGTTCTGTTTGATATGATCAGTTCTAACTAGCTTCAATGGTAGGATAGTATTACAGAGAGTTATGTAATGAGTGTCAGACATTTTACAATAATTCATTTAAATTCTTTTTGTACACAGCTATCAATATGTACTGACTTTGTTTAAGTTATTACTATTAAGAATGTTTATATACGTATTTCCAAGACATCCCAAACCTGTTTTTGCATCTCTTTCTCTTTCAACATTTCAATCTTCCATCATGGTGTTTCATTGTTTGCTCAATATGCAATTCCATTATTAAACATAAAACTAAAATTTAACTCGTTCTAGAAACAACAAGAATAAGAATAAATCATTGTCTTCTTATTGCAGCACAACTAATAATAATTATTACATTTACGAAACTTTACATAAAGTTGCAAACTTAACTCTATAAAGGTTAAATTGACTTTTATTATTTTCAGTTAATTCGTGGAGTTACACAATTAAAAGTTTTTTTAGATTCACATTTGTCTTTCTTGTGTAACGTTTCTAATTAACATTGAAACGCCAAGATAAAACAGTTGTACCCAAATTAGGTAGTACTAGTTAATAGTAAGAGGAGTTCATTGCAAACTTATTATACAGGTGTGTTTTAATCTTAACATTAATTGAAATCCTAAAAATAGATATTTAATATTATTAAAAGTTGCAGTGTCCTTTCATTTTTCTAATATTAGTTACCGCTCCAAATTAAGCAAAGTAAGAATGCATTTTGAATCTTGATATGTTGCGCGCGTATTCGAATTTCTTCTTTATTTATTTATTACTATGCGCTCGAAGTCATAACCTAGAAACGCGAAACTTGAATTTCACAACCATGTACGGTATCTGACCACGAATTTTGCGGTTGGATTAACGCGCCATGCTCATTGTTAAGTATTAGTAGTTTCTAACAAAAACTTTCTTTTGCGTACAAGATTCTGTCGCGGCTTGTTATGCATGCTTACGTTGTTTAACACAAAAGTACAGAAGCGTATAGTTTTTTGCAGCTTGCATTATTATATAAAAAAACAACCGTTTAAACTTGGGCATTTCCTTGTGTGCATAGCTGAGATATTATCGGCAATTTTATAAAACTGTTTTGTACTTGGAAAACGGTAATCAAGGTAGTCTAAAGCCAACGGTTGTTTTATGGAATATGAACAAATGAATAAGGATAAGATAGTACATACATATGTGTAGTACCGTAAGTATATAATAAATTAATAAGTAAAAAATATGAATTATGTTGGTAAGAGTGTGGAAAGGGGCATTTGCTTCTTTTTTTCCAACTGCAGAATTTAATGTCATACATTAGCTTCGGTTATTGACTTGAGTAGTTAAAACACTATTAAATGAAGAGAAATGTTTTTTACTTAAAATTTACACTTAGTAGGAATGGAATACACCCAATTAGGACAAACCATTTTCTTTAGCTCTTCTAGAAGTTTATTGAAGATAGACTGACCGTCAGTGTTTTTATTGCATTAGGATCCTACCAGATTTAAAACAGTCAAGTTCAAAATAGAAAGTTTCTTGGGATTTACAACATTTGTGGTTTACAACATCTATGTTTAAAAAGTAACGCTTTTATACCTTTTGGAATCAGCATTAGTCATTATTATCATTCGTTGTAACTCCCGGTTCTAAAGCAACTAGATTTTGTGATAGAAACTGTCTTCTTTTTCAGCCATGAACTGAATGTTTTTCTGGGAATGTGATAACGAGCTAAATGACATCAATAGAGAAAATTCTGTAGGCCAAACAAAAAAGAATGAAATGAAAACTAAATCACAGATTGAACAGAACTGTAGAGAACACATACAGCGTCGTGCAAAGTGTTTTAGGGCTGGTGCTTGTTTTTTTTTCGTTCATGAAAAAGAAATAACGGTAGAAACAATGCTTTTCATAACCGCAACATATCACCGCGGTTGATGCAGCGATTTCTTTTGATGATCTTTGAATGGTCGTTGGAGCTGTCTGTGATGTTGGTCACGAATCAGTAACAGATGTGGTGTAGAAAAATGGAAGACATTATCAAATCTTAGATTAGCGCAAATGACATTAGAAAAATCTAAAAATTAGTAAGAGTAAATCAACCTAACCTGCCGCCTGCTGTTCAACTTTGCACTGCATTGGGAAAAGTGAAAAAAGATGCCGGAATACATAGATCGGGACTATTGTACCATCATCCATGCTTACCATATGCAGATGATGTGGCCTTTTTGACCAGAAGTAGAGCCAAATTATAAAATAAAAATATGATTAACAAGGGTAGCTGAGAAGATAGGATTAGAAATAAATCAGAAAAAGACCATAAGACTCTTGTAGGCCAAATAAAAAATAATGACATGAAAACTAGATTACAGATCGAACAAAACTGTGGAGAACACATACAGCGTCGTACAAGTGTTTTGGGGTTGGTGCTTGTCTTTTTTCCTTCGTGAAAAAGAAATAACGGTAGAAACGATGCTTTTCATAACCGCAACATATCACCGCGGATGATGCAACGATTTTTTTTATGATCTTTGAACGGCCATTGGAGCTGACTGTGATGTTGGTCATGAATCTGTAACAGATGTAATGTAGAAAAATAGAAGACATCATCAAATCGGATAGCAATAAAAAAAATAAAATTTTAGTTTTCCGCAAATAGTAACGCAGACTTTTCCAGTCTAACTTCTTCTCTGTCTATACTATATTTCAAAATTTTCTAAAGTCTTCTTAGACCTGTTATTCGAAGGACGTTTTGGGATAATGCTCACCACGGTACTTAGACTTTAATCAAATCTCTACGTACACTTAAATATTTGGTTTGGTAGAATCAGGCCATATCCCTTGATCTTGGCAATGTATGATGATAAATTAACAACGGCTAATTGTATTAGTTATAAGCTTTACTGATTCTCGTGATTCTGGAAACTTAGGAGATGTTTTTTAGAAATACGTAATTTGGAAGCTTAGTTAGCTGGGTTTTGATAAGATTTTGTAGATTAGACAATGAATGGACAAAGTTGCACAAAACAAACATCCGTTTTTTTCGGGTTTTGTATCTTTTTTTAAATTCTAGAATTCTGAGGTTTTGTTCAACTTAAACATACATACTATTATGGTTATTTATTGGTTCATTTTTAAATTTTCTTAGAATCACAATATAATTCTATGAGTACGATTGTAAATGAATCTACTTAACACAAAGCTGATTTTAGGCAGTAGTTCGGCTGTGGTTGATTTTTAAGCATTTTACCCAGTGATCTAATTACAGCTACATTTAAAGAGAGTGGTGCTCAAAGAAAGCTTTTCTTAAATGTCTCAGCGACAATTGAGTAGCAAGAAACTTCCTGTAAGACAGATCAGCGTAACCAAAGCTTTATAAATGTGTATTGGTAGTGTTTCCTTACATATTATTTTATTGTAAAATAAAGAAGAAAGAAGAACAGTTTTTTGCCATGGCATTGACCTACAACATGTAGTTATAAAGGAAAGCTACTTTTGCTTATATTTGATTAAATTTTTAGTGTTCTAAGGTTCTTCTTTAAGTTAAGCTAAGCCAGATATTGAAAATCTAGGTGATCAAAACACCTTCTACTGTTTGGAGATATCTGCAAGCAAACTAGTACAACTGGTACTGAGATTTAGTTCACGTAGATGGGAAGAAAATCAACTACCAAACAGAAAATCGATTTCTAACAAAGAAATGAATTGGAAGACATCAGTAGCCTTGCAGACTTTTAAACCAAGTACTCGTACACTTAAAGATGAATACACGTATTAAGAAGAGATACATACACATATGCGTAGTAATCTCGGTCTTCCTTGGACATTTCATCTTTTTATTAACTCTTTCTTATCAAAAGAAACCTTCCATGTTTTAGTATTCTTCCTTTTTCTCCAATAATTTAAGTTTTACTTCTACGAGATATTTTCTTGTTTTGTCCAAAAAAAATTCCTAAGACCTGACAAAGAAACTATATGCGCATATCCTTTCAGTGAACTACGGTTTTATTGACTTAAACATAATCCAAGTCAGGTATTGCCTAGAGATGCCAAAACATTTGATCCTCTTTCTAAAAGAAAAAAAGAAAAAATGTTACAACATGATAACGGTCCTGAGAGAATAATGGTAAACACAGCCTACAGTCGTATTTAAATAACAATAACTTTTAGTAAAATACTCATAGGTGTTAGAGGCGATCTTTACGATAATTTACGTGACAAATTCCGAGTATAACGTTTTAGCTTGATGAACAAAAAGAAATCGAACATATTCGTATCTTTTATACTAAACTTCATTTCAGTTTCCTTCAAAGATTGATTCAAATAATTTTAAAATTGAAATATTTTTTTATACAGTCATTTTATTGTTTTTCTCAGTATTTCGTAATTTTTATAAATAATGTTAGCCTTACAATTACATTTTTACGAGATAATAAAATAAAACTAAGAATAGTTTTTATCATCCTGACTCAACTTCCTTTGATTTTTATCCTAACATCTTATCATTCAAATTAAATACTGCGTATTGCAAAAGAGTTGCAAGAAAATTAAGAAAAAAAGTAACCATTACTACCCGACCTTCAAGCACCTTTATACAAAGACAACACCAATTAATATTTGTAGTTTTATAAGTGCATACATATAATTTATCGTGTATGACTAATACGTATTGTGCGTATTTAGTATTGTATTTTGTGTGACAATGCAAGCGTGTTGCATTTTTATTAAAAATTTAAATAGAAACGCCAGACATTATGCACCTTTCTTGAATTATTAATCGGAAATGCAGTCTGTTGACGCGCTAGATATACACTATCTACTTGAATATGGATATGTGTATTACACGTAATGTTTAGATGTTAGGTAGTTTACAATTTACATACTAATGATACTTTATTTATAAATAGAAAATCAAGATAAAATTAGATATTGATCTTTTATGACTTTCGAATATTAATTTATGCAAGTATATTGTGATATGCATAGATGATATGGGAAATGAAATTATTTATCAGAAATTGATGATAATGGCAAACTACATTTTTGGAGTAGAACATAAATAGTAATTATAACATATATTTGGAAATACCAACTGTATTTCTTAAGCGTCAACTATGTCAGTCATGTAGGTACAAGTATAATGATTCAACTAAAATTGTTGGAATTCAATAATAATGATAAATGATAGAAAGTAATTTTCTTGTTATATTTAATGATTTAGTGTATTACGATATTACTGTATTATGATTTTCCAAAGTTCTTTGTTTTGCTGCATTTGTGAAACTGATTAATACCAATCAAACTGCAAAACCACAAGAAATTACTAATAATTTGCTTATTCATTAGGTATTTCAATATTCTTTGATTTATACTGTATGTACATTCTGTCATTACTTACCAATAATACCTTGCTTTTACTCTTGTATTAATAATTAGCATTTATATTGGTTTTTAATACCTATACAGTCAACATTTATCAATTTTAATAAAACATTACTGTCATGTAAAATGTGTGAAAACTGCAAGCTAGACTGAAGGAAAATCATTCTAAACTGTGCCTGCTTTGTAGTGCACTGTATTTTAAACTTTATTTCAAAGTTGTTCTTTTGGAACACAACAACAAACCTCCAAAAGTTTTAGAAATGCAAACTATGCAGCAGCATACCAACCAGCTTTAAAGTATAAAACAAACCAAACTAACCCTTGCTAAAATATGGAAATTTACTGAATAATTTTATTATAGTACATTCAGCTTATAGAAGACATTCTAAGTCTTTAACTAGAAATTTAATCTACTACAAGAAAAACTAAAAATTAATAATGTTTACTAATAAAGATATTTTTGTTGCAGTACTGACTGATATTGACATTAATTCCTACAACGATGACACTTTAGATGCACCATCAGTTGCATCATACAGAATGAGTGAAGATGTTCTTTGTATACAACCTCCTTCTCTTAGGCCATCTGGATCATTTAGATCTTCTAGAAACACAGGTGCAATTAAGCGACCAACCCCAAATCAGCAGGATACTCAACCACAGCTCATAAAATTTAGAGGTTAGTAACTAGATTATTCAATAAAACTTTTTAATTCTAATTTTTACATTTTATTTCAGAGCGTTCATATAGTGACATCCAAAGAGTAGACAGAAGACTATGGCGTCCTCACATGGATAATCGTTTTCAGTAATCTCCATCATATCTGAACTCTAGTCAAATTTGCAGGGTGGTCATGCATAGCAAGATTTTCTTTTTAGAATTTATTATAATATCATATATGTACTAAAATGATTTTTTCTGTTTATATTTGAAACATTTTTATCCTTATATAATGTATGTAGTTTATATGTGGTACCTATAGAACCGTTAATATTTAGTCTTCCACACTGCCTTAATTTTTGTTCAACAACAATAATTAGATAATTCATAAATAGGCGTAAAAGTGAGTGTTGCTATATTTAGTGTCATAAGAATACTCATGAATAAGTAGATAGATTCATCATGATAATAAGGATATAAAATGGACATTAAAAAAGGATGTAATATTATTTATTATTATTTATTCTTTTTGTAATGTTCTAAATTGTTTAGACATTATTTATTTTTTTTTAATTCGTACTGTTTATTGAAGATTTATTAATGTGAATGTTTTAGTAGTGCACACATGATGAATCTTTTTTTTTATATATATTTACATTGTGATTGTGCAATTATATTTGTTGCATCGCACCAAAGATGCTTAATATTACATTAAGTTGTTTGAATAATCTTGTGCGAGTTGTCTTTCAACTGTTGTAGTGTAAAATATTTATGCATTGTTAGTCTCCTTATACATTTTAAAAAGTCTCTTGACATAAAAATAGTTAATGAAGAAACCAAAAAGAGAGAAAATGTTTTTAAAAGTTAATTTGATTGACATTAGTTCTACTCAGATTAGCAAGTAGATGTAATAGAATTAAAATGAAATTATGATGTTATATTTCCCGCTCGGATTTGATATTTATATAGAGCTTATCGGATGTAAATGATTGATAGTTGAAATGTAATAATTAATTGTTAAACCTGCATGATTGTGAATTCTTGTATTTTCAAACATTGTTCATTGTGTACCGCTTTATTAAGATTTCCACTTTAATAAAAACAGTTTTTTATGAAATAAGAATGAGTTATGTTTTTGAATCTAATACTTTTTGTTATCAACATAATGTGCATACCAATATTTCTATAAGATGCAATAATTACCATATAATTTTGCATACTAAATTTTTTAATGCTCAAGAAGTAATCAGGATCTTGGAAGATTTTTCTCCAGTGAGTAGCAATAAATATGATATAAATTTATATTTCAGCACATATAAGAGTTCAACAAATGCAAAGCACTTAATACAGCTAGAAATGTACTCAGATCTTTTGGAAAACAAATATTTAAGAAAGAATGAATTTACATTGTATTTTTTTCACATACTGGTGAAAAGCTCTTTAAGTCCCTACTGTTTCCTGATCGTAATAACTCTTAAATTTTAAACTTTAAGCAGTGGACATTAACACTAAAATTCAGAGTGCTAAGATCTTGAAAATCATTAAATTTGGCAGTCATGTTATTAGATGTGATACTGTCGTACATAACTGTCTGAAGATAATTCCAAAAATTTCTTTTGTGGTGGGAAAATTAAAATACAATTTTAATGTGAATACTGGAGCCTAGAACTAACAATTAAATTCAATTACTTTAACATTTTTGTTTTATAAAGTAGCTAACTATTGTAAAGAACCTTTAGGTGATAATGTAGACTGAATTTTCTAAAAGAATTAATGTAGAAGTAGATTCTCTAAGTCTAGAATTAGTAAGAAATATAGATTACAAATCATAAAAGTAAACAAAGAATTAGTTACAGAACAACTGTAAAGATTAAGATGATGCACAAAGACAGCAACTATAAAGACATATTCATGGAGCATACCATATACAATAATAAAAATTATATCAAAACTAGAGTTTTCAAGACTTTAATTACTTCTGTGTGTCATAGTCACTTTCACTTCTTTTAAGTTTTGTATGTTATTGTACCGTTGCAAGTGAATTACCATTTAGCAACAGTTTTTTTTTATTACCTATTGTTTAAAACCGAATAGAAATGGTTGAAAAAGTTTTAGTTTTTTGAGAAATTGGTAATACATTTTTATTAATTTTATCTGGAAGTTAGATTCTCACAGATTCTATTAAAGGAGTTAGAAATCATTACCTGAACGAGATAAGAAACTAGAACAGCACCTCGAATGAACATCTTAAAACACCTAGAGGCATGTAACAAAACAGAATAGAAGAATAACATCAGATTTGCAGTCTTTTCTAGTATCTAATAGATTATTATTACATTACTTTCTTTTTCATTTTGTGTTTATCATTTGTATAGTCCATAACTCATATGCAACATAAATTATGCTGTTGATTTTTTTTATTGAACATTTTGACATGTTAATGATGTGAATGATTACCATAAAGATAAAAAAAGTCAATTTAATGTTATTGACATTTCTATAAATGAGATGCAGGCTAGGTACTTATTAAGTAAGTATATTGTTAACAATAATTTATTGAAGATATTTAAATGACGAGTTATGATGTAATACTACTATTTCTCATTATTGTTTCTAAAAATGTATTTCATAAAAATGTATATTCAATGTCTTGTTTGGTATTACTTAAATAAAAGACTTAGAAAACACTGTAACTTTGCATTCCAGCTAATTAACTACTTTGCTTTTGTAGTAATTACCTCTAGTTTATTCTTCATTAATGTACAGTAGTAAAATGAACATTTAGCAAATACAAAAGGTTAGGTTAAAAAAACGAATTAGATTTGGTTGAAAAGAAATAAGAATTATACACAGCCTTTGGTTAATACTTTATTCATGACAAATTCTAAAGAATTCTAAGAAAAGTTATTCTAAGACTATTCAAGCAAACGAATCTATAAAGGCGACTGCCTCGGGGCACATAGATAAAAGAAAATGCAAAGATTACTATAGAGATGTACTAAACTGCATATTTGAAAGACCCAACATCTTACATGTGTTATCATCCAACTCAACCGCAAAAGAAGATGGGCTCAAAAAAAAAACTTTCTGCAAAGAAAGAAAATCAGTTTTTTAATTTTCTGGGACATAATTATCCCAATAGTATTCTTTTTTTTTAAGAATTATGTGAAATTCTAAAATCAGAGATATTTAGGTATTTATATCTCTTATTTTAGAATTTGATTTTGTTATTCTTCTAGCTTACTTATCTACAGTCACTTCATTGTGCTTGCTCAAAGGATGGAGTGTTAAGCACGAGCCAACACTCTGAAGCTTCCACGAGACCATTTCAGTCTAAAAAGAAGTCAAATATTGATGACATAGCAATCAACATATGGTTGTAATATTTCAGAGAATGAAGATCTTTCCTTTCACTTCACTTCTAAAAGGTAAAATTACATAAAACTGTAAACTCCCTTAGTCTAGAGTAGTAAGACGTATTCATATGATTAATTGGACATGTTTCGTCGCCGATGATAAATCGGAATAATAAAAGTCATTAAAACGTCATTTTTTGCATATTGGTTATCAAGAGTTTCATTCTTAATCTGACGTCGAAAAGACGTCTTATTCACATCTGGGTATGACGTTTTTGAGCTGTAACATAATGAAACTTTTTTAAACACGAATGTGACGTAACTTGATGACCATTAAATCAAGTAAATAGAAGTTACTCTGATTGCTGGATATTTCTCAATATTCTTGCAAGCTTCGGAGCAGGAATCAAGACGATTTGTTTTCACAGGAAAAAAGTGTTAAAGATGATATCTTCCCTATTTGTTATTCAACCCTTTGATAGCAAAACGGAAGACGAAATAATTTTTAAATTAGATAAACTAACTTTAAATTGGACAAGCACTTTGGTCTTTATTTATTTAATAAAAAAGTCTTTTAATGAACCGGAGTTACAAATAACCAGAACTTTGCAACTTATCTGTTGAAAATCCAAAGCAACTACATACCGTCCCAAAAGTTATAGTTTAGTATGGTATTAATGCTTTTGAAGATGAAAATTTTCACCTATGACATATGAACACAACACGCAGATTTTGGAGACATTTCTTTGTTCAGAACTAAGTATGGTTTTGGCAAGATAAGGCAACAACTCATACATCAGAAAACAGTATGGTAGTAATATGGAGATTACTTGGGGATTGCATTTCAACCGATTAGGAAACGACTATTTAAAAAACGTTATTTTTAGAAATTAGACTTTTTCTATTATTGCATCAAATCCCAAACTGCGTCTTTTAAATTAAGAAAGAAAAGTACAAATTCTTTTTTTCAAGCTTGATTCAGAATTTAACACTGTCAACTTACTATGAGAAGCCCTATACAGCGTGATTCCGAAATAAAGGGTATCCTTTTAATAGGTGATAAGTGAAGCTAAAAGAAGACAAAAAATGAAAAAA
>VTPC01091303.1:191226-235734 GCA_011009095.1 Ignelater luminosus
ACAATTGGGAGACTCAAATACGAGCAGTCGGACAAAATCTGAAAGTGAGCATCAGGAGCGTCATTAGTTGCGGCGTATAAAAAAATTCTTGTATTGAAACACCATTATCCCTATATACATTATACAGAATGTGTCGAAACAGCTTCTCAATTTCCATAAAAACTCACTTAAAATGGAATTTTGTTTGCACATAATTCTTTACTTCCTATTAGATGAGCTCACAAACACAGCTGAGTCGCTGATGGTATTTTGAATTCACTTCTCTATTAATCTTGAATTGCTCGAAATATCCTGAAAAAGTACTTTTTAAGAGTGTTTGAGATGATTACTGAGAAATACGAAAGAAACTAAAATGCAATTTGCTTTAGCACAATCCGCCACCCTTGACGAAATGTGTAAAATAATAGTAAAAGAAAACTGCAGAACAAGAACAACAAGAAAAGATTAGTAAACGCCAAAAGGTCTGTAGGTCTGTAGGTCTGTAGATAATGGATAATATGATGGCAATAAATAATTTTGACTGATGGTCTTCGCAAAATACCTACATGATAGAAAATAAAAACCGTAAGAAGTACTACTAGATAATATCTGCATTCCTTTGTGGGACGATATTAAATGAATAATAAAGTCAAAGAATCTGAAAAAAATTAAGGATCATTACAAATTTCTATGGTATTATTCAACCTAAAAATGAAATCCACATTCCTAAACCACATCATTATTAGAATGGGGGTATAATTTGATGAACTGTATTATGAAACTGTGATAGTGATAGGTACATCACTGAACAATTTGAAAACAAACATTTGGATTGTTTGTTTTTAAAGCAAAAACGACCAATAACCACTTGTTCGTGTTTCTACTGCTTTTATCGTTTTATGGACACCATATTGTTGTGTAATACAATATTGTTATAATTTATAAACAAACATCTGCGGTGAAAAAGTGAAATAAAATATGCAAAATTAAAAAGTAATAACGATTATTTTTAACATAAATTTCATTAGACATAACATCTGTTTAATTGGCCTCAAAATTTCTTTTTAAATACCTACATTTCTTTACGTAGAAAATAAATCTAGTGCGCTAGAACAAATCGAATTAAGAATAAAATCAATAATAGTTCAAAATTAAAATATTTAAATCAAGAAGAAAACACTTTCGTTGTCAGTTTATTATCTTTTAATGAACAGTTTGATAAATATTTACATTTAAGTATCTAATATAAATGAAATCATCCCCATTTATTTAATATTTGAATAGTAGAATCGTCTACTGGTAGGTATACACATCGATATTGGGGTTTTAATGCGCCACGGCATGAACAGTGACGCGTTGCTGGTTGCCTAGCAACTTTGTTGTCAAGCACCGGAGAAATTCAGATCGCAGGCCACGGGTAATTCTAAAATGTATTGTGGTATAACACAATTGGCTTCCCGAAGAGGGTTTTTGTCAGAAATTGCGTTGCGTTTATGTAATAATTCTTCTTATTACAAATAACATTTGTATATACGAAATCAAATCAATTATTAGAAACCTATTAAGACATTTTAAAATGTTCCTAATTGCTTGGTTTTCTAATTTGTATCCGTAGTGAGAATATGGATTCTTTTATTTCTAACAGATATCTAGTGAAGAATGAGGCACATGGAGTTAATCGAAGGTAAGATTGACAAATATTGGTGTCGAATAAATCAGATAATGTTTTAAAATAGAGGATTGTAAGAATGTTTGGCATTTTTTTTAAATATTGAACACGGCGCGCTTTCGTATGTGGCGCGACCTACTCGTGAGTGAAAGTAGATTCACTCTTAATATTATCGACCCATCATATGAGCTAATTCTTATCACAAGATGGCGCCTCTAATGCAATAGAAAGTTACAAATCGAATTGAAAACTTTTCGTTCTTTGAATATCGCAAAAGTTGTTAGTTACCTGTTAAGGTTTTAAAACCTTCGTATGTATTTACGTATGACAAACTGATATTCGATGTTTAAACGTCTTGAAAAAATCTAAAATTTTAAGCTAGTGTTGACAGGTGCATGTCCATGTTTTGCCCATAACCTTGAATTCGGCCAATGAGCGCGCGAACCGCGGTATGGCAACCAATAGAAAACGTCAATCCGCCAGGGTCAACAAATCCTTGTGAAATAACCGAGTTTTGTGGCGGCCATGTTGAAAACAACCTTTACTTCGACGTGTGCTATTTTTTGAGATTTTCGCGTGTTTTTGCCTGGATTGTTTGGATATTTAGGGGTTGGTTTCGGTGTAGTGTATTTTTTCCGGATATTTGTGTTGTGAACAAGTGCGAACTTCTAATTTGGATGACACTTGGCATGTTTTGATAGTGCGAGACCTTGAATAGTGTTTGGCTTCACAGCAATACCTAAGAAGTTTTGGATACAACTCAGTATGCCTTATAGCAGTTCAGGTAGAGATTTACCGCTAGTATTGTATTTTAAAGCATGTCTAGATGGATATCTTGATTAATTTAATCTTTAAAAAGGTTTAATCGTTTCTGTTGGTAATGTAGGTTAGGTTAAGCCACGATTTGCAAGTAGAAAATGAAATGCGTAAATATTGAATGCTCCATATTAGTTGGCTGTTACTATTACAACTTGTGATATGTCTCAAGTTTTTGTTGGTTACATCGTTATTTACTTAACGACTGTATAGATATTGATTGATAACATACGTAATTCGCATACCTTATTACGTAGGTATTAAGTACACTTGAATACAAAAGTTTGGTTCGTTTCATGCTAGTTCTATTTTAATAGTAATCGATAAATTTAACAACGATATTATAATTATAAATAAATAAATATTTAGCTTTTTGCCAATTATTTACCGTTATTGTTATAAATTGTTAGTTGTCATTGTGTATTTGTTGTGGTTATAAATTGCACCAAGCAAACCTAACCCTACTCTTAATCAATTGATGTTTATAGTTTTGAAAGTTTTTGTTGTTCTAAAACATTGCTGCTTGTGCAGAGGATTTTATAAATTTATTCCCACTGGTGTAGGATTATGTATTTGTTATTGCATTTCTAAAGCAGGTGACTTTCTTCATGCTTCAGTAATTTTGTCAGTGTTTTATGATACCAGTCGAGCTTGCTTTTTACCTCACTGACACGCAAAGCAATGTTTGTATAACATCGTGAAGAATATTGGAATTAGCTCTTGTTTACACCGACGTTTTTATTTTTGTTATTGCTGTCAGCTTATCTCTTTTTCTTATCGTACAAAGTGATAAGTTAAACAAACTACATAGTGACAACTGACAAGACATGTAAAACTAGTTTCATTATATTGCATAGAAAATTTAAATGTTCCCACGACTTAAGTTAGTTGATTAAAATAAGAATAAGTCGTGTGGTGGTGGTACAATGTAGTAGTTAATTTATTTAAAGGTTACAATATGCGCCAGTAGTGCGTTGTCCCGCCCACTTTAGGTTACATAACTTCTTGCAGGTGTTCTCCATGGCAAACATCATTTGGTTTTACTTGTAATGAATGTTTCAAGATGTTAGTCGTGTTCGAGTCTGAAAGGGAGGTTTCTCGATATGAATGTAACAGTAAATTCTTTGTTTTTAAGACATTTAATGCGCTACCGGCCGGTAAAATATAAATTTGTAAATTATTGCTTTATTTTTTATTATCAGAATATAATTGATAATGCTACGAATCAGCAAGCTTTGTAAATAAGATGTGCTTTAAATCCATTTATTCGCTCTATATTCTTTTAAATTAAACTTCGATAGTTGGGTATTCCGCAAACATGACAAGCTGTAGATTTACCGTTTTTCTAGTTTGCTAATTACTTTAGTGGAAATTGAATACTAAATTCAGTCATGAAGAGTAAAACTAGATTATGCTTTATCAATGGTAACTAAAAATCGTTAAAGCAGGTAAATGAAAAGAAACATTTTCCAGGTGTACTTACATTTAAATTAAAAAGAAACGTAATACCTGTTCGTCTGCCCAGCAATTTATAATCAGTAATATACGAAAGGAGTAATTAGGATATTTTACTTGGGTGCGTGTGCAAGGCGAAAGAAACATGCCATTTGTGACATTCGGTTGTTCTTACCTTCCTGAAACATAATTATATGGTGTCACTCTTTTAAGCCTTTAGGGTCCGGGTAATGACGTCATTAATAGGGCTGTGGTTTCAAACCACCAACAGGTAACAATTCAAACTGCCTTCTTTTACAATTTTTTTCTTGTGGTCCGAGATTAGAAATTATGCCTTCTAGAAAAACGATATCTAAAATGCTCCAAGATGATTTTTCAATTAATTTATTGATTAGTATAAAATTTTATTGGTTTCTGATTTGTTGAACTGTTGGCTTTCTTTTGCATATAGCAAATACCAACAGGAAATGTTACTAGATAGAAAGACTTACAAAAGCATTGCGTTCTAACTGCTCTAACGTCTTACGGAGGTCTGTTGGGCACCAGATTTCATATAAGAGTCGACCCTTCTACTTCACGACAGCGTTCACCTCCGCTGGGAATAGCGCTAACTTACAAGAAAAATAACATTCAAGATTCATACCACGATACACTTACGGTTTTTTGCCCGGGTTGATACAGTTCACGAGAGCTTATGAAGAGATACGAATTGAACCAAAGAGAAGATTTCATAGTAAATAGACGTCAGGTGGTAATTTTAAGAGATATCTAAAGTTTAAACGAAGCTTGGTGTACTCATTTCTATGTTGATCTGATGCACAAAATCTAAATAAGCAGAATTCATGGCGGTGGGACAAAAACAGCTAAGAGAATGAAATTTGGCATGTACAAGACCTGAAGTAAAACAATTGCTGGTCGAAAACAAAAGACAATTCACAAGAGCTTACGGAAAGACTCCCCTTTGGAAAACAAGTAGACGGATTGAGCTAAAGGGACGAAAAGACGAAAGATATTTTCATTGGAATGTAGGAAATTCGGATGGAATGGAAGGAAGATTCCATGAGTGTTTTGATAGCTGTACGTGTTTCTCCGTTACAATAGTGTTCCCTGTTTTGAGAAGAGATAAGTAGAAGAGAAAAAGAAAGTTTAGTGCTACATAGTTGCGGGGTTTCCACAAGCTCACTTTTTCTCACTTTATAAAAATAACTCACTATAAGCTACTATTTTAAAAATGTTATCACTATTTCAACTATGTGGAGTGTACTCCATAGCCGAGATACGTAACGTCAAAATAAAAATAAAGAGAAACTTAATTTAATGTCTCAGCTACAGAGAACACTCTGTATAATCAAAAATAGTTTAAAACACACAGAAGGTATTTCCCTACAATTCTTCTTAATAGAATATTGATATTTTGACAGATAACGACGATGCGTATAAAAGTTAACCTGTCTGCAAGCAATTTTGAATGCCGGTTACTTCATAAGGGCATTCTGTGATCGTTAGAAATCTACCCTATCAGTCTGTTGATGTTATTTAAAAACACCTTGTGTATATCGTTGGACCTCTCGGCTCTGTCAGGCATTTTGGACTTCTCGGGTCTATCGGACCGTTTGGATTTCTCGGCCCTTCGGGTCTATTTGGCCATTTTGATCTGTCGGATCGTTCGGATCTCATGCTGTTTGGGCCTCTTCAGTTGCTCGAGCCTTCCGAGGCTGTCGGACCGTTTGGGCCTCTCGGGTCGTCGGCCCATTTTGATCTCTCGGACTTGTCGAGCCGTTCGGATCTTTCGTGCCGTTTGGATCTCTGTCGATGTCGGGCCGATCAAGAAGTTCCCGGAATTTTTTCGGGCCACGGCAAGTTTATCTCCAGTCGGGCGGGGCATGGAAATTTCGGCCCGTGCAGGGATCTACGAGTAGGCATAAAATGAAAATAGAAAGTAAATTGTGAGTACTGCAATGTTGCCAGGTTGAAGATTTTTCCCCAAATTGATAATTTTTGAACTTAGTGGAAAAATTAGTGAGGATCTTGAAAAAGTGGGGATTTATTGGGGATAAATTAGAAATTTTGAATAAATTTACAATGTAGTCGTTTTTCAATGGAAAAACAATATTTTTAAAAGTTTTTCAAGTTTTATTTGTTATTGGAAGTTTTGGAGTAAGTACAAAATTTTATATTTAAACAAGTTTTCTGAGAAATGAACGGTATTACAATTTGCGGACACAAGCATTATTCCAAGAATCTTTGAAGTTGGAGATTTTTGGAGCGTTATTGGCGACATTTTTGTTACATGGGGATAGAGAAAGATTTTTTACACCTGGCAACCACTGAAGTAGTGGCACCTTTTTTGTTCGAATACTCGGGAAATATGACGAGCTTTTAGTGAACAATCTTTCTAGTTGCCCTTAAGTAAATTTTGAATCTCTAAGTCGTTTTTAAGCTATAAATAACGTAAAATGTCCTTAGAGTACAAAAACTGTATTAGTCTGTAACCTCGAACACAGTATTAAACACATCTTGATTGGTATGCGTCTCATTCTCGTCGCCAATTCTGTGCTTTCAGTTTTTATTTAAATAATAGATCCTCTCAGGAGAAGGGGGAAACTAGACAGAAGCTCACCCTAACACACTGCTAAAATCCAGGGAATTCACTTTCTCGTATGTCTATCACTCTATGCGGATGATACGTTGATATAATGTTACCTCTGTCACTTACTTTTTTGGTCCCGCATTATCCCATCGAGAATGCTCTCGTAAGAAACAAATGGTTGCACTTGTTTTGTCTTATTAAAATCTACTGTTTTGGTGCCTTCTTGAGCAAGCAGTGGACACTACAAATGAGTCGAAAATACATGATATCGATGTTTGTTTCATTCTTATATAAAGAAACAAATGAAAATCGCTCGAATTGTACTCGCATTGTACGCTATCTTATAGACCATTACAACAAAAGTGAATTAGATGAAATTTGGGATGCTGTTAAGAAAGCTTCGTGCTTCAAGGAAACTTAGAGATTGAGACGCATTCGGCACGGGTGTCACAGGGCAAAACTCCACAAAATGAGCCAACAACTCACCGGGAAATCAGAGATTTCAAACGGTTCTCTATCAACAAGATTCTCACCGAACTCACCTCGCAACAAAATATCTAAAAAGGCCAATCACCCAGGTATCACCAGTGACAAAGCAGATACCTTCGCAGATTCCTACCTAACGCAAGAACAGATACGCTTCCTACACTTAGCACCAACGAATACGAAGATAAAATACCACCGGTCACGAACTAGCAAAAGAAATCCTAACTAATCTTATTTCAAAGAAAGCACCTGAAGAAGCTTCAAAGAAAAGCTCTTGTCAAACTGACTACTCTGTTCAATGCTTCAATCAGACTAAAGTATGTTTCACGGGCATAGAAAGTATCAGAAGTAATTATGTTACCTAAATCCGGTAAAAATCACTGTGAATACGAATCTTATCGACCAATCGCACTGTAACCTGTTATAGCTAGATTGTTTGAAAATCTTATCTTGAAACGGCTCGAATCAATTATTGAGAAGTACCAAGGAAACGTCTGCTCTGCAGTCTTCTTGGATGTCGAGTAGGTGTTTGATAGAGTATAGCTCCAAGGTAAAATCTATGCTCCCGGATAAATACTTGAAGCTACTAAAATCGTACCTAACTGAACATACTCTCGACTGAAAAAACTAAGAGCTGGTGTCCCTCAAGGGGAGCGTCCTAGGTTCAGTGTTTAACACCAACGTGTATCAAAACATCAGACAACATTGAAAACTCGATAGAGCAAGCCACAGCAAGACCACAGAGAGCAGTCAATAAATTCGTCACCTGGACACAAACATGGCATCAAACTAAATGAAGCAAAAACGACACACATTAACATCACAAGTCCGATTTTCATTAATGCCATTCTAGTACGTCAGCAGAACATGTCCTTAGATGCTAAACTGAAATGGAAAAAGCATGTCAAGAAGAAACAAGCAGAACTTCAACTAAAATTTCAAATATGTACTGGCTCTTTGGACCCAGATCTGAGCTTTCCACATGCGATTATTGAAAGAATGCAGCTATTTCAGAACAAAGTAGTCTGATATATCGTCAACAGGTAAGAAATACGAGACCTCGGAATCGAAACAGTTCAGAGATCATCAAAAAATATGCTATTTCCCACCGGAAGAGACTACAGCACCACGTAAATAAGAAAGCGTCCAGGCTACTGAACGTGCAGAGCATTAGACGACTCAAACGCACCGAGCCCTTTGAGTTGGTACCACGATAAAGGCAACTGGTCACCTAGTTTAATTTTATTTTAGTATTTTAAGTTGGCAGAAAGTAAATTGTTAGTTTATGTAATGAACTAGTTTTATCACAATGTTATGTACATAAAACACTTAATTAAAAAAATCTAATCACCTTTAAGGGTCTTTCATCCTGAGATCTCGTCTAGATTTGAACGCCCTCTAGCGGAGAAAGTGTAAATCAAAGAAGGCACCTTATACAGTGTACAGTATCACTATGATGGAAATATACTAAACACCGTTTCAGAAATCTCTCACAATATTCTTGTCCTGCTTATCCGAGACACGCAAACAACTTTTCGAATCTTCGAAAACCAGCCAGCCCTATACAGGAACTTGGATTCCGATTATTTACTTTTTTATGGGGTAGAGGAGTGACGATACCTGATGCTTACTGGGTCAGTTGTGGTTAGGTATGATCATATATCCAAAAGATACCAAGATTGACCCGATGGTTCTTGAAACTTTAAAAACGTGTAAGTACAAGTCTAATTTTGGCACTTGGGGCAAACTTGGCCCCCAGGGCCGAATTAGAGAATAAATTATCAGCAAAACTTAATCTTCGAACAGAAACCAAATAATTTATTTGAGTTGTAACCTCTTGGTTTTTTTAAGTGTACATCGAGAGCAGTTTAACAATATAAAGATCTGCATGTTTATCTGGGTAAGTAATCAACTAAAATATTTCTACTTTTTATTTGATTGCAAAAACGGAGAGTGCCGTGATTGAAAAACAAAGACATCATAATGAAACAAACACTGAAATCTTGCAACCAGATTAAGATTTCAAAGATGTAAGAACATACAGGATCTTGCATTAAATAAAAAGTTAATGTCATTTCCGCTTGGGTCGGAAGGCCAGAAGTAAAATGTCGATATCAAATAAAGCAGATTAATGCATGATTACTCTGTATAATTCTTTGTTTCCAAATAATAAACAAAATAAAGCAAGTACACCCAGTATAATAATTCTTGCAATAAATTCTCTTAAATAAAAACAAACCTTAAATTACTGTCTGAGTTTTGATATCTTTCACATCTAATCAGCACTAGAACATCTTTTGTCTTCTTTGTTAGAAACCGCATTTGAATTAAAATTTTTAAAAACCACAAGAATTTGTAAAAGAGAGAACGTATTCTTGCAATTACAATATTGGAATCGTAATAACAGCTAGTGTAAAACACATCCGTCTTGATTACAAAATTATGGGTTTTGAAATTACAAGCATCCTGTGGTGTGTTGTAAATTTTAAATGACTCGTAAGTGTGCATGTTGTTGCAAAAAGAACAATCCTACGTGTTGCTAGCGAGGAAGGTAGCTTACTTTTAAAAGACGTTTTAACTTAAAAATAAACTTGTTAATCAAATGAGACGAAGAAGTTTAAATTGACGTGGGTGTATTTATCGAGATACGTAAATTATCAGCTCTTCAGATATTTTAAGCTCTTTTCGAAAAGTGGAATAAATTGCGAATTACTGAAGTAGGAATTCTAAGGATTATTACCTCAGCTCGGTTTTTAAAGCATCAAAGCGCAATATGCTGTTACGTATTCTGTTTAAGTATCGTTGCTTTTAGAAGAATATAATTTTCAGACGATACGCGATTACCTACTGTTGGTATTCCTTTAAAGTGCACAAATTGATCAATTTACGTTCTATACAAGGAAGTATTTTGTATATTAGGAAGGTTCTTCTTGGTCTTGATTTTAGACAAGATTTACCAAGGATTGAGGAGCTATAAATGCGGTTTTTTCAATTTCAGTATACAGCGTGTCTCGTTTATAGTTTCACTTACCTATACCAAAGATATCAAGATGAAATTTAAAAATCCTTCATAACGCGAGCTTTAGATCGCAAAACTAAACATAGTTTTTAGAATATCGAGTCGAACCGAAAATGACTACTACATTTCTATTGCTATATTTGACAGACCAATTCTCAACAGCAAGGCATTGCTTACCGTCTAAACAAAATCGATAATGACGGAATAAAAATTTAAGCAAAAAAACCGGAATTTTTGGAATTCCTGAATAGTCGAGTGTAAAATGGTAAACGGGACACCCTGTATATAAGTGAAATAAAGAATCTAAAGTACCCATGTATTCTTGGTTCTTTGACAGTACGGTTGCCTAATACGGCGTGAGTTAATAATTTGACGTCGTTTGGGATGCTAACGCGCAGTTACCAATTGATAAATAAAAGCCGAAGACTCGAATGCTGTGATGTTAATGTGTCGTAATTCGGCATCAGCTCTCTGGCATTCTGAGTTACGTCCGGTATCAGTTTTCAACGTACGAAGCAACCGTATCGGCCAAAGACAGTGGTTCGTACTTAGTCATGTTTTCCTCTCACCTCGCTGTAATTGTAGGATGTCTAAGTAAAGTCTCGATATTGGAGATTGAAAATTGCTAGATGTGGCGTTCAATAATAATATGCCTAAAACAAATCTAGTTACAGTTTCCAATTTGCTTTTTCGTTGTCCTACCATATATCATCCCATATTGCGTTTGATCATTACATTTTTTAACAGAAAGTCTATTGATGGACTTTCAATAAATGAAAGGTATCAATAATTCCCAGTGCAGTGTAACTTTGCTTTGGTTATTATGTACTCTGGTATAAGACCAGAAACTTGGATTTCATTTATCTAGTCAGCATCTGATTATAGGCCACTTTTGGGTGTGACCATTCTAAGATTTGGTTTCTGCAGATTTACTTTGGACATTGTTAGATATCATTTTTAAAGATGTAGATTCTTAAACGAACAGCAAAGGCAAAGCCATCAAATTGCTGAAATCATCCCGTCTCTGCTTTTTCTAGCTTTTAGCTTTTTAGCTTAGATTCAACAGCACATACCACAACTAAAAGAATTAAGATTCTGCAGGGTGCATCAAAAACCTTGTTTGGATTTTAAGCAACGCTAACTAGTTTCAGACTATCTTGACCATTTATCGTTTAAAATAATATCAGGTAAGCGTTCATTGTCACTATCACTGTATTCTGAGGCGAAAATAAGCCATTACATGTTTTAATATTTTACGCGGTATATTTCTAATTCCTTGAGTTGTAAGAGTTCTCCTGTTGATTGACTTTACGTGGACAATTTTGGTCAACTTTGTTTTCCAAATGGTTCCAAAATCGGACGATCGGGAAGGATCGGCAAATTTCCAAATCCCGTTATTAATCGACTTAGGAAGATTTGTCTAAGCAATTCCATACACTACACATTCTTGAAGTATGAGGCGTAGCCCTGTCCTGCTGAAACCAAAGTTCTTCTCACCGAGACTATCTAACTCTGGAAAAACAGAATGTTGCAGGTCGTTCATGAACTTCCTTAGAGTTGTTTTGAGCCCAGTATCGATAATTCTCCGTATTAACAAAACCAGATAACATAAGCTCATCATAAAGTTTTTCATCAAATCCGGAACGTTATTTACAAGGTCCAGAAATCTTTTGCAAAACTGTAAACGGGCTTGTTTATCTGCAGTAATGTTTTCACAACTTGGCAATTTATAAGAATAGGGAAAACCGAAGAGACTGGTGTTTGATATTCGTAGTGCTGAGAAATCTCAAGAGGACTTTAGTTAATGGCCTATTTAATCCTTTCTACAGTTTGAGATGTACAAGTACAGAATGATGTATCCCTGCTGGTTTGGTGTTTGGGACACTTTCAGTTCTTCGACAGTAAGATCCCATACGGCGAGGTGAACGTCGAAAATTTCTCTGGCCCAGTTTTTACAAAATACTCTACTGCAATAGCACTTTGGTTTTACGGGCAACTATCTCATTTCACTGGCATCAAATAAGTGTAGACAAAACTTGATAAAACTAATAATGAATCCATACATAATTACAATTATCAGTAATTTACTGTAGCTAGGGCAAACATATATAAAAACCGAACGGTATTACTGGTACACCCTGTATGATGATTTCTTCTAGAGTTTCACTAGTTTCGTAGTAGATTCGCCACTGTATTTGGTTATGCAGAAGTAACAGACATGAGACGCAGATCTGATTGGCTATATGCGAGGGTCACGCTAGAAGTTCTGAAATGTGACGGGGAAAAAAGAATCTTTTTTTTAATTCCCAAATGTGTTTACCCATAAAGATAGTTGAAAGGTTTGGATTTCGTTTATACACTTTTTTCTGCAGAATTTTTCTTGTAGATAAAAATTCCTTTGGCACGAAACTCGTTGACAGCTATGATTTACTCCGATTTTAAAGCTGGGCACCATCTTTCGTCACTGTGTTTAGATTTAGAGCTCAAACGTCGACTCTTTACTTTGGAGGAGGCTGAACGTCCCGGTAGGCCATCTACAGTTGTCACGCCCAAGAACGTAGCTGCTGTGAAAAAGATGACTAAAGAAGATCCGAGATCAATCTGCTTTTGCACGACCAGCTACATTAAAGAAAATGATTTTTAAGATGGGTGCCGCACAAGCTAACTGCTGAGCAAAAGGAGGACCAGATTGAGAATCATCAAGGACACACTGAAACTGTTGAAGGATGGTGGTCATCGGATCATTTCCAAGATTGTCACTGGTGACGAGACCTACATCCCATTTTATGATATACCAGTACATAAGGAAAACCGAGTATGGGTCCATGAAGATGACTCCTAATCAAACGGTGGTAAAAAGTAGCGGTCAGTGAAGAAAGTCATGTACGCTGTTTTCTTCAGGAGCACGGATCTGGTGAAGGCCATTAAGCTTGATGGACAGAAGACAGTGATAGCCAAACAGTACACTAGTTCCTTCCTTAAGTTTTTGAACGGATCACAGTGGAGTTTTTGCTCCAGCAAGGGGTAAAAACAGTCGCGCATCTCCCTTATTCATCATCGGACCTGTCATGTATAATTTTTAGTTATTGTTCAACCTGAAAAAGAATCTTCGCGGGCGTTGTTTCCAGTTGGAAGGGGAAATCGATTGCAAATCAACGCCTATTTTGACAGTCTCTCACCTGAAGCCTGGCAAGAGACATTTCAACTGTGGCAGATTCGTCTGCAGAAGTGTACTTTTCCCGTGTTTCACAATTTTTGGCGCGACCCTAGTATTTTGGTCAAAACGATCATGTTTTCTTCTTCGTCGAAGGTAAATTTTTACTCTAAGACTGCAGCAACCGAGATCTGGTGTCTGTATACTTCTTTTGTGAACGTTCAGGGTTTCAAAGTTTTGACGTGCGCATTTCTATTAGTAGATGTCTTAAACAATGATTGTCATAATCTTTCAACTTCCAAGCTTCTTCTGTTTTTTTTCCAAATGTCTAGATACAGTGAGGTAACAGTAAAAAAATTAACAATAAAATACTTTTGCTGTGGAAGTCTCTAGCATCGATAGAACTTACTGTTAAGGACGCAGAAATGTGCCAAAATATCAATCTTAACTCTGTTGGATAATCTGGAAAAGGGTTAGGCCACTGTATGAAATGTTACTATAGCACACACAGGTCTTACCCCACTCGAAGTGTTTTAGTTTTATTAATCTTGATATTTGTAATTGATCTTTTTACTATGCTTTACTCTTTTCTCCTAAAATGTGCCTTTTTTGAGTAAAATCGAATTTTCCCAAATTTGCTGTTTTCTTTAGATAATCCTCGAAGAAAATCTTTTGTATGACTTGATTTGTTTGTGGGGAGGGGGGAGATCTCAATATAAATACCATATAAATTACTAGTCATTCGTTTAAAGGGGGAGGCGTAATGTTACACTCTGTCAGTATGCTCTTTCGTGTTTTGTGTTTTATATTGCACGCATCTTATTCAAGTTTAGAATGTACAAGCGAGCTAACAAGATCCATCTACAGTTAAGTATCATTTTCATTCTTTCTTTTGTTTTGTATTTGTATACATTACTCCAGGTAGGTGTTTAGTTCTAGTTAACATCATCTAAAATGTAACTAAAAGTTGTGCTTTGGTTCAACTCTTGTAAGTATACAGCATGCAATATAAATCACAATTAGTATACTCGTTCACAAACTGGACAAAACTCTTGTTATATGTCTAAGTAATAAATTAAATTTGTATTTTATCCAAATTCATTGCTTTTAATTCTCATATGAAATTGAATACCAGTGTAAAACTACCCATGATTTGGTTTTCCGATTATAAGATCAATGATTCGTACCAACAATTAGAGAATTCGGTAGACGACCTTTTTTTGTGAACAAAATTAATAGAAATGTCACTCGTGGAGTGTAATTAAATAAATCATAAATATTTATTCAAATTTTCCAGTATACATTCTATTGTTTCTCTGATTACAATTGCCAAAATTACAATAATAAATAGCAATTACATGGTGTTGACATCATCTTTAATGATGGTATCAGTAATTTGTGTGAATGTTTTCTATTTATATTAGAACGAGTAGAAAAAATTTTTTTCAAGTCTTCATGGTAGTATTTAAATACACATACGCACCATTTCATTATCAAGTAAAAAAGAAAGAAATGTAAATACGCATACGCATGTATTCACGAACTTATGTAAGCAACATATGTTACTAAACACATTGTGCAAAAGTGTAAATACTCATAAGCTGATCTTCCTCATTAGTTAATACCACTTAATATTTAGCATCCTGTCAATAACAGTTTATCTGTATCATCATCGCCGTCATACATAGTACGTACGAATGTGTTTTGCGTGTGTGGATAAACGTAAAATGAAAATTTCATTTCGCCGTCGCACGCATTATAAACACTGCTGAAAGTTCTTCTTCAAAGTCAGTTCAATTTCCATTAAAATGAAAATGAAAAATCATATTTGGATAGACCAAATGGCACCACACTGCGTTGCCATTTATTTTTGCTTAATTTTAGATCCAGTCAGCGTGTTTTAGTTAAAGACCGCCCACACATTTTGCGTTTATATGGTTTTACGACATGGCCCTAACCTATCCAATGTTTGTGGTGTTTTCGCTATTGTATATTTGAACTTGATGCGGCCATCACTTTGACTTTATAACCTCGGATGCTTGCTGGTTGTATTTTTTAGTGTCGTTTTAATTGCATTTTTCAACGGTTTCGCCATTAATTTGCTAGGGAGTTGCATTAAAGTTAAATGCAGTTCTCGCAATGAGTTATATTTAGACGCCAGATGTTTAAAATTGAGTTAGTTGCTATACTGAGGTCAGTGTAGACGGTATGTCGTTTTATATCAAGATCGTATACTAAATTCTATTTATTACCATTGTTTGAATGTGCTTTTAACTATAATAGCAGGCTTATAAATCTATGCAATTTAATTTCAAATAGATTTAAATAGGACATTTGTTGCCGTTTTATGTAGTCATTGTATGGGCACAGGTTAATTATGATAACATAAATGCACTTGTAGGGTTATATCGTTAATGGAATTGAAATTATGGTTTTTATTAGGGGGAAATAATGTACGTATAGTAAATAATACCTATCGATATTATGAGAAATTCTTTATTTAATAGATTCCATCAGTAATAAAAATAGTAATTCTATAACCAACATAATGAAACCTCTGGGGGGTGAAGATAACCACGAAACTCAAGGGAAGGAATTTTTATGAACATGGAGAAATGTAATAAACTTTATGGAATATCCTATTTAATATCCTAAAGTATTTAGTTTCATCTTAATTGGTTGTGAAAAGAAAACTAAATTAAAGCGAATCTTTTCGTTACTAGTGTGATGAGCCATCAACATATGAAAAAAAAACAATTAAATTGCTTTAAAAATACTTCATTTTGGTATGAACTTAAATTCATGTATACTTGATCTTCATATCTCTAAAAACTGGCCTTTTCTTTTTAACTCTCCGTGCTACGGCTCTATTGTAACAGCAGCCGCTTTTAGTTCATCGTGACTTTTTTGAATCTAGTAGGTAGACACTGAAAACAGCCTCATTGTCCTTCGTGGCTTATCTTCAGTTTTTTTCTTTTTCCTACTTTACAGTTTGATCAACAAACTTTTCAAGTGTACGTTTAGTATTGTATCAATGTTCGGCAATTACGGCAATATTCTGAAATATAAATTTGTACAAAACGAAAGATATTGAGAATAGTGTTGGACCTCTCGCCCGAATTTATAATAGCTGCATTCTCTGTGGTTACTTTTTCAGCATCTTGAAAGAGGCAACTATAGTTACGATCCCAAATCCCAAAAAGAACCTCGCCGACTTCGCTTTCTATCGCTCAATCTTTTTCAATAACCTCCTTGGTAAAGTGTTCAAGAGATTTCAACAGATTTAGGATTTTTCTCGAGAACCACAACAATCTTACCTGAACACCAACTCGGATTCCGCCCAGACCGATCCACCAGCGATACCGTGTTCCGTTTCCATTTTGAACATTGAATTTGGCAGAAGGGGCTTCTTTTGCAAGCTGCTACCTGATGAAATCATAGGATAGAATAGCTCAGGTAGAACTATCATCCAATACAGTGTCCAGGAGATTAGAAAGGGGCTGCCCACAAGGCTCGTGCTCCGGACCGATCTACTGGAATCTATTGTATGAAAGTATATTTAGGGTAGAACTTCCAGAAGGTTGCGAAATTATATTGTTTGCGGACGATACACTGGTGATAGTAAGGGCATCCCAGTTTAAAACGCTAAAAAAGAAAGGATCAGATGCGTTAGGCAAATTGTTACAATGGGCACAAGATGAAAAACTAAAATTTAACGCGAGTAAAACCGAGGCTTTATTTTTTGGTAAAAGTTTAGGTCAGGAAAAACCAACTTTTCGAATGGGTGAAGATAGAATTCGTTGCAAAGATAGTATTAAATATTTAGGTGTTTTAATAGATCATAGGTTATCTTGGAATAGCCATATAGAATATATTACGCAAAAAGGAAAATTATTAGCAAATAGATTAGGAGCTGCAGCTAGATTAGCGTGGGGCTTTAAGGGTAATTCTGCAGTTAGGATATACGAAGGGGCCATACAGCCAGGAATTTCATATGCTGCTGAAATATGAGCAGGGAATTTAAAAGTTAAACAAAAACAAAAATTATTCAGCGCACAACGAATTTTGGCAGTTAGAGCGGCGGCAGCATACAATACAGTATCTACAGAAGCAGTGTTAGTCCTTAGTCAGATTACGCCAATGGATTTATTTTTAAAAACAGAAGTAGAGAAAAACAAAATTTTTAAGAATAGGTCAGAGGGAATTTTAGAAAAATTAGGATTACAAGGAAGGGAAATAGAAAGTAGAGTAAATATAGGTGACTTAGGACATCCGGCAGATATAGGTAAATTTCAATTTTTTATTGGAAATTTGGAGAGGGAGGATTTCATACAAATATATACTGACGGATCTAGACTAGAAGATGGTAGAACAGGCGCGGCATATGTTATATATAACGAAGATAGGGAAATTAAAAATGGGAAATTCAAATTAGGATCGTGGTATTCAATCTTTCAATGCGAACTATTAGCTATTAGAGAGGCATTAAAGTACATTAGGGAGAATAATTTCGCATTTAGGGAATGTACTTTAAATAGTGATAGCAGATCAGTTTTATTAGCGTTACAGGGAATGCGACAACCAACTCAATTACAGGCGGAAACATGGAAAATATATAGGGAAGTGTTAGATAAAGTTAGAATTCAATTTAGATGGATAAAAGCACATATAGGAGTGATAGGTAATGAAAGAGCAGATGAGTTAGCTAAGCAAGCAGCTGAAGAAGTAGGAATTAGGGAAATATTTAATGTTGCCCCTAGATCATTAGTTAAAAGTAGGATTAGGCAAAATTTAAAAGAAATTTGGAACGATAGATGGAAAAAGGCAACTACAGGTAGATTAACACAAAAATTTATTCCAAACATAGAATTAATGAGAAAAATTGGGAGATTAGATAAAGATGTAGTATAGCTGCTAACAGTACATGGGAATTTTAGATCTTATTTAGTTAAAATAGGTAAATTAAACGAGGACGAAATAGGATGTACATACGGAGAGGGGGAAGATACCGCGGAACACGTACTATTTACATGTAGGTTAGAAAGAAGAGCTAGAGAAATAGGAAATAGAAACTTAATTAAAATAGGTTATAGGTGGCCATTAAATATAAATGAGGTAGATTGTTTAAATAGTAAACTCGAATGGTGGGAGGAATTAAAACGCTTCGCGAAAAAAGTAGATAAATTGAAAACACCGACGCAAATTTAAAATTTCTATAGGCATATGAGTTGGCAATCGAGAAGCTTAAATTTCCTTTTTTTGCTTTACCCCAATTTTTATTTGTCTTACGATTAATTTATAAAACTCAAATCTATCATAGACTGTTTATCAGCCACTGATGCTTATCCCTGCGGGCTTCGCCTCGAGAGCCTAACCTATGGAACTCGAACCCGCCACGGACCGCTTGCCTAGCTACCTCGCCTGAGTAAGAGCGCTGCCCGGGGCTTCCAAGGGAGCGGGGCTTCTGGCAAAAATGGAGCTAGACGCCCTGTCCGTCGCATATTGGGCCGTCTGTCACGTAGATACGTCTCGTTGCCGGCTTCTGAGACGTTGGCTAGGTACCCTGACGAAGCAACAATCCCGGACCGCTCGGATTAGCTGGCGAAAGGCGGGTGAGAAATGTCGGGAGAGAGTAACCGGGAAAGGAGAAGAGACGACGCAAGCGGTGGAGAGGTGGACTTGGGGGGGAAGGGAACTATGATTAACTAAAGAAAATAAACGTAGGGACATAGCAAAGGAGCTAAGTTTGGTCTTCCTAAAACTGTTTCCGTTGAGTATCAAATAGGCAAAGAAGCAGTACGGTAGAGTGACCCTCTACGGCTCGGTGTGTCTTCTTTTATTAATTACGTAAAGATAGGGTCAGAAGGGAAAGGGGTTGGCGGGTTTATTTTTGACAAGCGGTGCAGGAACTGCTTTGAGATGAACCAATTTCATTGAAGACGTTTTATTTACAGTATGATTATTATATAGCATAGTAGAGAATGTAATATCGACGAATTAACGTATGATGGAACGTTCTCTACGATGTAATGCGTTATCCTAATCGGATCTCGTATAATTTCTAAATTTACGTGATGAAATCATCGTTTTTGGTAATAAACGTCTTTTTGTTATCCTCTCGCTTCTCTTCATTTTCTACTACCACTACGTCTTCCACCCTCGAGACCTGGATATCCACCTCGAATACTTCGATGACAACAGCATTCTATGGTCCACAATACTAGCGACTGGTATTCTGGCTCTTGATGTGGAAAAATAAACCAAACCTTGAAAAGGCTCAAGTTATTTTGTTCCGCCACAATCAAAAGATTCGAACAAGCAAACTTCTACGTTAAAGTGGAGCGTCGAGCTGAAACATTACCTGGACTATGTTCACCACCTTGCTCGCTCGCCCGACTCAGCGCTGCATGCTAGGACGCTACTTCACCCCTACAAGAGTTTGATCTGATCATTCATGAGCTATAGAGTCACAATTTTGTTCTCATCAAGGTTTCTTTGAAGTTTCCCTTAGTAGCGTAGACAAATAGTGGAACAGTAATTTTCACGAATTCTTCGCTGTAGCACCCACAAACTGATTCACACACGCTCCGCATTTATAAATACCAAAGTGATTTCACTGCCTATATTTTTTCTTAAATCCGCAAACCGTAACATTAACTTCGCTTTACAAGGACTCAAAATCGCGAACTCGCAGGTGTAACAACAGAAAGGAAGAGATTTCGTTGCTACCGGAACAAGACAAGGAACCATCAATTGCGAAGACCATCAGAAAAGGAGGCCACCGCCGCCGCTACAATATCAGATCCTTCTGATGCTCTATTATACTGTTGCTACATGTACTACCATCAAGTGACCATTCTCTACAATTCTAATTGCTACGAGTTCCACATATCCGCACCTGGCGGATGAGGTCAAGTGGAGTATCAATCGATCGGGCTTGACGAGAAGGTCACAACGGACTTACTTCCAGGTGGCCCAACCGTCGGGGTCAAAACTTATGAGCATTTTTCTAAAGCGCCGCTACCACCCCCAGACTCAATGATTTTGTATGACTACCTGTGGATTTTTAACCTAACCTAACCTATCCTATCCTAATCTACATTGTAAAATCATTGAATGGTAGCGGCGCTTTAGAAAAATGCTCATAACTTTTAACCCCGACGGTTGCGCCACCTGGAAGTGAGTTCGTTGTGACCCTCTCGTCAAGTCCGATCGATTGATACCGCACTCGACCCTCTCCGCGAGGTGCTGGTATACGAAACTCCAGCCTTCTAATTACACCATCCTGGCTAAATAGGAAATCAATCTTGAAATGGACACCGTTCCTTGAGGGAACCGGAAATCACCGCTTGTAAGCAACCCAAAGTAAACAATATGTAGTAATATAATGACGGGCCTCGAGGAGGGCTTGCCAACTTACTGATGTTACGCTACTGCATAATTGTGGATTGTTCCTTAAGTTTTCACAGAAGTATTCAAAAATAATATCGAACTTACATGACCTTGACTACGGTTGATTCCAGCTTCTCAACCCCTTTTCCTGGAAGTCTGGTTGTTCACTATTTATTTGTTACTCAGTCGCTCAGTCAGTTTTGATTTCTGATTCTGAAGCTCCAAACCAGATGTCTACGTACCAATTGTGACATGATGGAAGATAAACCGTGCATAATATAAGGAAACACCCCATGTATGACATACCCGATTATGCTGCATCCATCTGTCCGGTCTTCCCATAGTACCCGTTAAAAAGAGTACAGACTAGGAACGCGATAACGTGATGATAATCTGTTTCTGGCAACCTTCCCGAGCAAGCCAGTGAAAATAATTTTTCTTGCGCTTTGTTTCTCTACCGGAACTACCTATCAACCTTGCAATCTAAATTTCTAGCGTTTGAGAAATTCGACAACTCTTTTAATTTTTCCATGTAATTGTGTATGTTAACAAAATACAAAATATTTTAACAATAAAAAATATTACTATTATTTTAAAACATTCCGACATTCCAGTTTAAACGTATAATGTGAAAATCCTTTTTTTCTCATATTGATTTATTGGTTCTAACACGGCGTATAACTTAAAGGTGATTATGTAAATGTATTAAATTGCGGTAGCCAATTTCTGATTTCATATGTTGTGCCCATAGGCATGAATGACATTTGTGGTGTGTTTGCTTGCCTTATTATTCTCTCTATTCTGTCGTTACATTTTCTGATTTATGACCCGGAGTTTTAAAGGTTCCGGTTGCATTGATTATTAATTTCTTATAATTAGCAATAATCGGAACACACAGGTGCAGGCATTTTATGTTGGGTGGTCTAGCTTTTCAAATTTAAATGTTATTATAAGGATGATGTTAATTTGTGTTAATTAAGTTGGAATGATTTCTATTGTCTAAAATAAATTATACAATAACTGATGATTTTTTTTCTGCGGGTGTAATAAATAAAATGCTTTCCTGTGTAAATTCCGATTTGACCAAATTCCTTGAAGGCTATTTTGTTTATTCTTAATATACAATGTGTCTCACTTATTTAAACACTTGCCTATTTCCAGCTTGTTCATTTACAATCGGGTTGATTCTAGAAATTCGTAGAATTATTAAAATTAGCTTACTCTGATATGCATAAATCTAAAAAAAATTGAAACAATGCAGCAGACAGTATTTAAAGAAAAAGGCAATGCAACTATTTTAAGCATATTTTCAATTTATTTGTTCGTGTATGCTTCTTGCTTTGTATGCATGGTATATAATTTATGGAACCTCGAAATCAGTTTGACATTAAATAGAGTGTACAAAGGAGTGCGACACTGCATAAACTTTAAGGAGACTATTATCTTGTGGTCCTTAACAGCGTTGGTGGTCTTTTATTCGTTTTTGTTCGCTTTGGACTTTTTCGTTCAGTGATGCCTATTCTGCCAAAGCAATATCAAGAACAATAGATGTCAGCACTTCTCTTACCTTGCTGATTTTGGTGAACCTGGAACTCGTAAAATCTCAGAGATGAAAAACAAGAGGAATGCATGCTAACATTTTTGGTCGCCGTAAATCTTACATTTGCAAATGGTTTAACTTGGTTTTTGACTTTTTTGACATCTTGGGAATTAAAAAAATATGTGATTGTGAAGTGAACATTATCTGAAACATTTCCAACCAAACCATTGTTTGATAGTTGGCGGTTTTCATATTTTAAACAGAATTATGATCGTTATCGAAAGTAGTTCCAATTTGGATGATTGCACTTTAGTAGCACCTTATTATACTGACAGCTAATATCAATAACTAATTGAAGCATCTGATGTTGGTATTACCGATTATGGTTGAGCAATCCTTTCTGTCCCTAGTGCTGCGCAATGAACGTTCAGGCCCAGGGAAGGGGCTATGCCATTAGGCGTATCCATTTTTTAACGAACGTCTCTTGATGCTCAGGGTTCTTAGGTCTTCCACCATAGCATTTGTCTCATGCCACCTCCGCAGTACATGTGACCATTTGCACAAGTGGAATGCACAACATCTCAGTCGTCTTCATAGATGGTCACATCCATACACCTCATGATGTTAACATCGCAGTTGCTGCTGTAGTAGCACACTCCGGCCTCTACTCCGTCTGTATCAACGTCTGCTATCTATCAATAACTACACCTCGCTGGTCTGAAGAGGAGAAGGGTCTCTGCTTATGTAAAAATTGATTGCAATTGACATTGAACTTTAAAGCTTTCCAAAACGTTTAATGATGAAGTCTCGAATACATGATTGATGTCTGTCTTGAGCAGAAATATTACCGATGTATATCTCGTTCTAACAATGGATAACTTGTTTGGTACGAATCCTACTTGATTGTTCTTTTGGGATTTAAACATCTGGGAATGCAAAGCATAACCGCAACGAACTCCGTTTTGTTACTTTTTTTCAAACTCCGGAGGCCATTTTGACCAAGTTCCCGAGGTGATATCAAAAAACTAAAAGTATACGTTTGTCTTATTTTTTGATGTAGAATACGAATCTAAAGTAAAAAAAAATTTTTGGAAATTTTCCAATTTTCGGCGGCCATTTTGACCATGTTCCCGAAGAGTTATCAAAACACGAAGATACTACGTTGTCTTTAGTTTTTGATGTAGAATCCAAATCTGAAGTCAAAATTTCAAAATTTGACAAAAAATGTGGACAGACAGACAGACTTTGCAAATTCAGTAACGACTTTTTCGGAGTTCGTTGAAAATGATCCAGGCTGAGGACTTTCATCTGCAGATAAGCTCTTCCTTCATTTTATGAATATTATTAGTTGAATACTGAATACTGCCCGTAAAACTAGCGAATAAGTTACTCTCGCTTTGTACAGCGAGAATATAGCGAACACTACAGCTCTTAGTACAGCAGCGGTGTGATAAAGAAACACAGATACGTCAAGTAAGTAAAAAGAAAAAACGCCGCCGCCGACACTGTGTTAGCCGCTGCTATAATGTACTTGGTGTCCCGGCAATTTAAATTTTCATAGAAGAACAGAAAATTACAACAAGCGTACAGAAAGTACTAAATCTCTACAGAATTATCTACAACTTGTAGAGTGCCATAGATCTGACCAGTTTACCTCTTTTTCAATGATAAAGTAACAATTTGTGAAAAATATAAAATTTAATTTTTACTTTACTTCAATCCAACGATACTTTCATTAAATTTTAAGTGAATGACGGAAAATCCCACAAATTCCTAAAATATTTAACCCTGACGACTTTAAAAGGCAGCTGCGTTCTTTTAACTAAAATGTAAATATGTATGTAAGGTTAATGCCGCACCTGTCTTTTTTAAAACAACTAACTCAAGTCGACTTCTTCATTTAGGTCTTTTAAATCCTCTACATGTTTTCCTCCGTAACATCTTTACAGAGACCGAGATTTTTTTTTATCTCCGTGTCTCTTCAGCTGTAAGTGTTCCCATATAAATTTCACTTGTCATGCTATTTTTCCAAGATTATTTTTAGATTTACAATAAAATGGAATGTCGACTATAATTTGTTGCGGTGATTGGAAGGAATATTGTTTTAAAAAGGTAGTTGAAAAATTATCTGCTAGATACACCTGTACAGTTGAGAAAACATGGCGTGTAATTACAAGACTGGTATATTATTATTTTTCAAGTCCTTGCTAGTGCGACATTTTTTGTAATTGGAGCTCGTTATAGAAATGAAAAGCTTGGACATTTGATATTTTATGACTTATTTGAAATTGCACAAGGGCATGTTGGTATTGAATGAATGAATATATTCGAGATGAGGTTTACGTAAATACGTTTCCATGTTGAGAGCTTAATAATAATTGAGAAAGTTAAATTTAGAACAAGTCAATTCTAAAACGAGCGTGGAAATGTTTTTTAATCTTCAGTACAAAATTGACCTGTCTCACCCATATTAACCGATCTTAAGATATAAAACGTCGGTCCTATAGAATATACCGTTTACGGATGGTGTAAACGTAAAATCCCGGGTTAGGAACGTAACGGAAATTGTCTGTTTTTCTCGAGGGCCGGCCGGCCGGCAGATTTTTCCATGTACTAACGGAAACTTACTCCATAAAACTCAAGTTCCTACAGTGCACCAAGCGTTTAATTTAACCCGTAAAAATTAACCCAAGTAAACATTGGCCTCCGGCAAATCGATGCGGATGAAATGTTGTAGCAAGTACCGTATTTCCTGCAGTTGTACTAGTTGAAGTGTGTGATTTTAAAATGTCTGTTTCAAATTCGTGCGTACCAGAATGGAATTTATGTGTAAGTGATTCAATGACGTCAACTAGCTGCCTAGTATATTATTCTCGCGACGGCGGTCACCACCCTCCTATGAAATGTTGAGCACTCTTGGTAGCTAGAAATAGGCGTGGATAAGTAAACTAAACGCACTGTGTGTATGTACTCTAGATGCACCTATAAATAATGGCCTCTTTGTATATATTGTGCTTTTAGAACAAATGTAAAGCACAAGATTTACGCATTAAAACTTTATAACCTTGCACAATCGATAAAAGCACGGTTAAAGTAGTTTTCTTGATATTTTTATGTTCGATGTAACAGTATAAGGTAGGTTGGTAGTAAACTATAAAATCCTACATTGTTATGATGGGAAACGATTTCTAAATCCCCAGCGTTCTTAAAAAGGTTCAAATAATTTTTTCTTGAAAAATCTTGACGTGTGCTGTTTTGCGGATTTTTAGTGCAATGTTTTCAAACCGTTTAGGAAACATTAAAAGATTAATAATAACATATGAAACGTACGTCTCTTGTTTTGTACAAAACAATGTAAATTGCACGAAAAACAAATAGCAATTAGATGGCTCAGAGTGAGACTTGAAATTGTCCTGCCCATCTGTATGCATCTCTAGTACATTGTTTGGTCAAGCAGGCCATTACCAAACAATCTATTTGCATATTAATACAGCGCCTACTTATTCTTTAAGAATGTTATTAATGATATATTACGTCAGCTTATACAAGCAACAATCGAATTCAACAAACTTAAATGTTTCTTTGTCTTACTAATTTGACAGAAACTTGTATAAAACTTCAAGTATGAAACAGCTGAACATAAACAAAACAACAGTAGAAACAAATAACAAACGAGAGAAATTTCTATCTTAACAGTAACGAGGCAGGACAATAAATGAAGGCAAATGGACCAGATAATACAAGGAACACCGCAGACAAAAGAAGAATACGATGACGTAATGCTCGCAGTAAAAAAAATGAAGATATTCAGAACGTCGACTACAGAAGGACCACAGAACAATAATAAGGATTCATTTCAATCTGATTGTTAACAACAAAGTAATTTATCAAGTCGTGAATTTGAAATATCTCTGTTCAGAAACGTGCAACCACCGAAGTTATGAAACAGGAAATACGAACGCACACTAATCCAATATTAGAAGGGCTTCCGAAATAATCAGAAGCTGCCAAAGTTAAGAAAACCTTAAGTGAAAATATTCAACTAGGTATAATATTAGGATCTTTGGGATATTAAAGAATGAAACATCAGATCCAAGAGATCATTAGATGAGTGAGATCAATGGACAGATCATATCAAAGATGCAAACCAAAGCAGTAACAATAAGCGTACTCAAGAAATAACTGGAAAACTAGGCGATTAGTTTTGAAGAAGAAAAGAATCATTAAAAAGGTAAGAAAGAAAGAAGAAGAAAAGAACAAAATTAGACTTTACCTTCTTTTTTTCCGAAGATGAATAGAGTCTTTTGCCCCGAGCCATTTTGATTTGTCCATTAGGTATTATACCTTACAGACTTGGTTCTTCAAATATGGTAACTATAAATAAACCAGAAACATTAAAGTCAGGACTGTTTTGCAGCTAATTATTTATTATAGCCAAGGCCAAGTTTTTTGGGCGCATATAGAATTGACAATGTCGATACATTTAAGCAAATCAAGAAAAAGAAAACCATCAATTAGTAATGTACAAGCAACTACTCAAATATCGATGCTCCAATGTCAGTAATGCCAAATTACTAAATTCAGGGATCAAATTTTACTTATACCGATCGATTTATTTGCCTAATTCTTGGATGACGAGATCGAACCAAGACATCTGCAGTTTTTAAGTCGGAGATTGGCAACCTTCAGTTTTGCAAACCTTTTTCTGTGCCTGCATATTGTTGACTGCTTTTGCTTCAGTTTCTCTTTTGTCGAATATTTTAAACTTGGAAACGTGAATCAATCCTTTAGACCGTCGTCGCTGATGTAGTCTATTTCTTTATCTCCACAATGATCCATCAGCTACCATTTCACTTTTTTCTAATCTGCATTGCGCTCAATTTTTCTGAACCATGTTCCAAATACTGGCAATAATCTGTTTTGTTTCTACGACGTAGTCGAGCATGCATTTTCCTTTCTTTTTCAGTTTTGGTCGTCTATACTGAACGTGTCTACTACACAGGAGTGTCTTTCGGTGTTTTTGCAATCGAACCGGTAGTTTCTATTCTGCCCCAGATTCTTAATCTTTACAATTTTCGAACTTCGTTAAGATCTTGCCAGATAAGCTGACAATACAAAATTTGACTTTGTTTGTTTATTAAGCCTGGAAACCTTTTTTGACTTCTTTATTACCAGAGACAAAAGTTTGTGCCATCATTTTACCTGTAAGGCAATATAGGCACCGCCGGCAGAATTGGAAAGGGTGAAGTAAAATATTTATTTGCACTCATGCAGCCCATAACCAGACAATACTATTGAGAGGTTAATATTAGGTTAGTCGAGAGACAGTCTTCGTATTTTCTAGTGTTTTCTGTGTTTTTCCTCAGTGAGCCAGGTGAATACCCGTGCTTATACCCTTACCCTTCTTAAAAATTCCCTTGTATGCAAAGGCCATGAAAACGGTCCATTGTGAAATGGGGAAAATCTGCTTTTTATCGATTTTTGCTTGTAACTCGGGTAATATAGGACTATCAAAATTCCCCATTTCTGCACGGAAGCTTCTGTTCGAGATACACTTCGTATTTAAAAATATATTGATTGTCGGTTACGAGTTAACTACCTTAACGGAAACTGTCCTGAATTTTTCCGTCTTTTTGAAAAATTGTTACTTGAGCCAGAGATAGAACCCACGAACTTTAGGTTTGAAGCACATGAACGAAACTTCAAGCAGCTATTCTTAATTCCCGGTTTTGCTCGCATTTTTCAACTGGATACTACAGATTACAACTGCTATTACCATCTTCAGACGTTTGTTCTATACAGTGTGTGCAAAATTCGAGGCTCGCCATTGGAATCTCGTAAAGGGTAAGAGATACCAAGTCAGTTAAAAGGGATAAAAGTTGCCGAGTCGAAGCGCCAGTTTAGTGATGTTATTGTTTTCTTTTAAAAATGCATAGTTTACTAGATAGCAGAAAAATCTAAACTTGTTAATTTCTTTACCTTATTTCTTACCCTTTGCAAGATCCCAAGGGTGAGCCTTGAATTTTGGACACACTATAGTTAAAGGCTATTTGCAATTTTAAATTCATTTATGGTAAGATGAAAGTCTGTAAAAATGGAAACTTTTGAATCGACATTTACGTCGCTTATCAAACGGAAGACGTTTGTAACCATACAGAAAATAAATACCAAATCGAATTAGCGATTTGCTTGTAAAATAGAACATAAGATGTTTGCAGTGTTTCGAATACATTTAAACCGCAAAATTGAAAGATAAAAGAAATTCGGACAAAAGAGAAATTCCCCCTTTAATTTCCATTTCAATTTGATGAGCTTATACCCAGCAGTTCTGTCGTTGAAGCAGTTATCAAAACATGCTCTTTGAAGCCTTTGGTAGATTGAGCAAGACGGTTTACTATAATGTTTCTTGATCACTATTGTGGTTTTATGTTGGATTTAATGAGCGTTTCTACTTGTCGCATCTTTTTTTAACCTAATAAGGTTATCGATCTTGATGAGGTTTTCTTGGAGATTACTGCCTGAAAATCTAGACAAATTTTTCATTACATATCTGGTGATGAGCTCAATTCTGGAAAATCGAGAAAGAAAATTCAAAGGCTTTTAAGGCACGTTAAGTTTCATGTAAGCAAACGATTTGTTTAGCTATAGTTGCAAATTTCTAAAACAACATTTTTTTTCACTTGCATATCAAAGGAATTGAAATCGATGATTTTGTTGGGTCGTTGATGTTTTTGAAGATACCAATAACAGAAACAGATTGATCTCCAGAATGATCAACTTTTTCCCAATTGAAGTGTTTGTTACCGTTTCAGAGAACCCAATGGTAAAGCATCTGAACATTTCTTTTTCTAACTGTTTAAATGTTTTTCTCAATTCAGGAGAATAATTGTCAGTCACTGAAACTGTATTCCAACATATACATGCATTCGATTGTGTTGGTTGCTACCTTCCTGCTGGTCGGCGTGACTTATCCTAATCACGAATCATTGGAAAGAGCTTGATACTCATAGAGTTTTAGTCCAATTTGTCTGTCACGGTTTTATTTAAACTGCGAATCGAAAAAATATCCAGAAACTGGTTGTGGGACAGTTCAAGTACGTATGATGGCCAAAATATGCACGACTGATATTTGATAAATCATGAAAATAGCAAAATAGAGCAGAGAAGGAAGTTCATGTAGCAGAGCCCTAGCCAGCTGAAGTAGACTGGTAAGTCGGTTTACATGTGGGATCGCTAATTTGTAAATTGTTAAAAACACCGGTTCTTTGGAAATGGATTTTCACAAGATTCTGATTGTAGACCATGATCAGGTAAAATGAAGTTTGGGTAATAAACCTGGAGAGTAGAAATATGGACCAAAATACGAAACTAACCGTTGGTGTTGTTATAATTCTGAAGTAAGCTTCGTACGAAGATCAAAGTATCACGCTGGTACCATAAGTACTAAGTAAAAAATATGCAGTTTTTGGAATACATCAATTTATAAAAATACCATTACTACATCTGTCACTGAAACTTTGAAGGTTGAGATTGTAAGATATGAAGCTCAATAACTTATGAGTTTTCTATCATAAAAATTATTTTTACCATAATAAACTATTAAATTGATGCAAAAGACTCTTTTTTAAGTTTGCGAAACAAAGAAAATTATCATTTTGAAAAACTTCAAGGATATCGAAATAAGCCCAATTTGCAAATCAAATGGTCATTTAAATAGGAATAAGCCCGTTAGAAAGGAAGTAATTAACTTACATGTATCATTAGTTTGGCAGATTATCTGGAAAAATATAAACCTCTACGTATACCTAAAGAAACGTTTACACCGTAATATGCATTTGTTTTCAAAAGTAATCAGTACTCATTTGTACAAAATAATATGTTAACTGGTAATTCTAAAAGTTCGTTACAAGGCATTCATAATAGAAAGTAGTAGCAGGTAATATCTACCGCGAACAAGCGAAATTAATAATTATAGCTTGTCTTGTTATTATGTATAGCAGGCAACATAAGCCCTTAGATGGAAAACTGAAACGATTAATACTCAAATTTTTTCTTGTTAACTTTTGATTAATAATACGGAACACGGAAGAGGAACAAGATGTTCGTTAATATCGTATGACCAAGCATTAAATAAAATGCTACACACACCAATAATGGAGAGCTAGTTTTTAGTAAATTACAAAAATGATAAAACAATTTTCGATGCTATCATTTCGCAAGATAATTTATTTTCCTTTACAACAACATGGTATTGTAAAAAAAACAAAGCACTTCCTAGTAGCCTTGCACACACGTATTGTATTTTTTAATTAAATTACGTGAAATGCAAGTTTTATTATCAACCGAAAAAGAACAAGTACACTGGTTTACTGCGAGTGTGCATGAAGAGGCGCCACCGAACAGGGTAACAACCGGTGAAGGACCGAGCAAGGCCGTTGAAACTCAAACTACACCACCACCGTCACACCATATGAGACACACATCATTTTATCACGGCCATAATCCGTCTAATTTCATCAATACTTTACCACACACTACATCTGTTTCCGCCGTCAAATATTTTTATCGCGCCGCAACAGAAACTAAAATAGGAAACTTTAATCTCTCCACAGTTTTCCGTGAGTTACAAACATAATTTGAAACGATTTTAATTCGATATTCCTCTCAAGGGTTACATCAACAGTGAAGTTAAATAAATAAGGTCTGTGATCTCTATGCTCTTTCCAACAATTTAGCTTACCCAGAGAGCGCACGCAAGCTCCTGTTACAGATTCTATTTATTAGACGATGTTTCCCGAGATAAAAAAGTTCTTCAATTTTCTTCCTAGTCTCCCTGGTTTTTAAGGTTTATCCGCTGAATTAAGAAATGAACCTCAACGGGATTAGCTGTGTTTATTACATGTTCTGATTGCTAGTTTCGATGAAAGCATTAATAAAAGAAGCAGGAATTTTTATTGTTAACAACTTTTAGTTTTCCATCTACAGATTATCTTTATTTGATTTAATGTCACTTTTTAACTATGTTACTGACATTTCTGTTAATCTTAACCAAATATGTACGGTAGGTCTTAAAATTAGAGGCTCACCGTTTTAATCTCGGAAATGGTAAGATACGATCGGCGGTTAGATTAAAAACATGTTCATTCATGGTTCGTAATGTCATTTTAAAGTTTTGCATACTTATCCGAATTTTACGTTAAATTTTGCTTTAAATACATTCATTTAATATAAATTTATCGCTTCGTCTTACTTTTTAACGTTTAGCAAGTTGTTTATATTGCTAACAGATATTTTTCTTTGGAGTTCTGTTGTTAAGAATTAAAATGTGTTCGATAAATGGTTTTATACTTCTTTCATTAGTGAAATCCGATACATTATTTTATGACCCGAACGTGCTTCGTCCTGTTTTTAAATCTTTGTTATATTTTTCAACTGTATTTCCAAGAAAGCACATGTTCGTAATTTGCTAATTCATGTCTGGCAGAAGACAGTTCTACAGTAAAGAAATGATATCCAGTAGTTTTCCATTATCCAATTTATCGTCTGTATTTTGTTTGGGGATATCGTGTACAACTGACTTTTTTATTTTGCCAAACCGTTCCCTTTGTTGGTACTTTGTGATTTTCTCGGGGAGTCGAAATTTGGACACCGTGGAACGCGGGTGTTCACCGCGACCTCCCGGGTCCAAGCGGACCCGGTGCTTCTCGCGTTTTGTTTCGATCTTTAAGTGTGGCGCACGGTTAATTTCGACATTTTAGTGGCTGTGAATTTGCTTTGGTTTTCTATTTGGTTTATGGTTTATGGGCATTAATTTGCATTTTGAGTTAATCCTCGAGGGAGGCCTCTTTGAGGATTAAAAGATTGACACATTATTGTGCGGACGAACTTTAAAAATTCATATGCTGAAAGGTGTTACCTGTATTTTTACTAGTATGTGGAGATGAACGACAAGCTCATCGTCCCTGTCTTCATTAGAAGGATCGCGTAAAGAAGTAACCGTGTCCAGCCAGTTATTTGGAAATTATTTAGTCCCACTTTCTTCTTGAGTTTTTGGTTTAGTCATTATGAAAATCTCCGTTATGTACCTGGTGTTCCTTGACTCCGCTATCTTCGTCATACTCCCTGGCTGATGGAATCAATATTCCATCTTTAGTGTCCATCGAGAGATCTGGTATTCTCTTCGTTATTGAGAAAATTAAAGTTTTGTGTTTGTGGAAGTTAAGTATTTAAAAATTTATTGGGGTTGAAACCATGCCTTCTCGTAATTAAATTTAGTGTAAATTCAATTCTTTTGTATTTGGAAAAGTTGCTGGAAACTCAAAGGACCTCCAGATTTAGAGTAATAAATGATTGTTTATGTTACGTATATTTGTTTGTATTTTTATGTCGTTTTGTTCAAATGCTTTGAGTATTTAACGTTAATGTTTGGTTTATTTTAATGTTAGAAAAGTATCTTTATAGTGTATGCTTTCCGGAAAAATCTAGGGAAAACAATAGGTAGTTTAAATTCTAAAGTAATCTTTTGAACGTTTTCTTTTTGTTTGAAGTAATACAAGTTTATATGTTCTAAATTTATTAATAGTTTTAAATCGTGTTTAATTTTGTTTGCTTAAAGGGGTTTAATACAATAATTATTTTGCGACTTAATGATTTCTAAACGCATTTATTTGACGGGTCCTTCAGACCTAATTTTTATGTAATAATTGTCATTCCTTTATTTGATGTTTGTAAAGTAATAATTTCTCCAATCAACCATATCATTTTGAATCTTTTTGTGAATGTTTATTTTACTCGATTTCAAAGCATAATAATAAATTCATGTAGTTTAACTTTTGTGTTCTTATTTCTAGGAGTTTGTTTTTGTTTTATAAACTTATTTAGGTGCCGTGATGATGGACCTTGGCTTCTAGCAACCCGCATAATATTTGATTTTGTGAATAAAGCTTTGTTTATAGTTTTGAGAAACGAGAGAGAGGCTGGAGATTTATTAAGTTTATTTTATTTTAAGTTGCGGAACCAACAAAGTAAAAGAGAATACAATTTTGTCTCCGGACACGATTTTGAAGTGTTTATCTACAGGGTGGTATTTTGGGTGGACCCTATATACAGCGTGTTAGTCGGTGTGGGGACAGGTCGACGAATTACATCGTTTTGTGTGGCACTGTCTCCTGGCGCCCTTTTGGTATCTCTTTTAGGCTAAGCTAAGTTTTAGGCTCGGGTAAGATCATCAAAGCCTGGGTTATTTACTATTTTGGAACCTACTCCCGTCTTCGACATGAGCTATGGGCTTGAACATCTACCGATATCTGGCTTATACGGGACTTGTGCATATTCCCGTTACAGGTTTCCTAGGTTATTTGCTAAAAACAAAAAGTTTCGACATTTTTTGTAACAAATAAGATAATGAAGAAACTGTAAATGTAATGTTAGGGGGTATAATCAACAATATTGTCTTTTGTTTTACTTCGGCGGTGAAACGTAAATCTAATTTTTTTCTAATGGAACGCCTACTTGATTTCCATATTACTGAACTGCACGCCTTAAATGCTTTTCAGTGTTACATGGTTTGACATAGCTATTCTTTTGTTTTACCGAGTTATGAAGTGAAAATCATTTTCATCATAGTGTGCCATGACATCTAACACGCAAAGTCGTGGAGTTTTATTAAAGAAATTCATTTGTTATGCAAAAAGTTGTTAAAACAAAATAAATACGCTTTTATGGGGCGTTAGCTGCTTATTTGATGATCTGTGAATGCTCAGTAAAGTATCTTAAAAGCGTTTTTTGTTTTGTTTTAGCAATTGTTATATTACAAATGTAATTTATCTGACAGTCAGACGATTATTTGAATTAAAATCAGAAAATCTCTTTTCGGAGGAAATGATCTAGTTTGGCAATCTATGAATATTATTGTTCACACGGAACTTTCAGTCCTGTTTTCATTTATGACGTCGAATCTTCTCTTTGCAGTTCCGCAACCCAATTCCTAAAGTGGTGCAGGATAGACGCGCATCCGCCAAGATATCCATCATATCATTACAAATCTCCAAAGTTTTTTTTATTCAGAGATAAGTAAGTCATGTCTGCTTATAACGAACCTGAAGCAATGTTTGTATTATGCAAAAAACGCAAGAAAATATTTTTTTTCCTAAGAAATTCACGTTATGACGTTAAATCTTCCTCTTTGCATTTTAGTTCTGCTACTGAATTTTTTGCAGTTCACTGAGACAAAAGTGTGTTTAATGGAATTTTCTTTTTAAATTTTTTAATAGGCGGTTGCTTCGATCGAATCAAACTGAAGATTTTGATATTCGTAGCCGCGATTTCTCGGTTGTAATTGATATCGTATTGATGATAAACACAAGCACGGCGTAAACTAAACTTGTTCGTTATAAACCTGTACAAACCAATATTTTTAACATTTGTTTTATGCGAGGTTCTGCCAGGTTTTTCCTGGAAAACAGGGAAAACTTGGAAGTCAGGGAATTTAATGGTTTTGTCTGGAATTTCTGATAATAGCAAAAATACTGTCGTCATCAACAGGGCCAGCTCAAGACGTTAGGCGTCTTACGATCTTCCATTATGTCGTTTTTGGAACCCTAGGAGGGGCCTACATGTGTGGTTTGGAGCCCGAGGGGGATCCCCATGTCTTTTCTGGATAAAAACGTCCGGACTTGAAATTGGAACGGACCCAACGTGGCTTTAAATTTTGCATATATGGAGGAAAAGAGGTGAACAATAGCTGCAACTCACTGTTGCCAGAGTTGACAATAAATCTGAAAAAGTCGAGGAATTTAATTTGAAATGTAGATTCTGAACCCTATTATGGATATTTTGGTGAGACTTGTAAAACTGATCGTTATAAGCGGGAAATTGTTGCAAGTAGGTTTTTTTTCTAAACGGGCATGGCTTGTACTTAATTTTCTATAACATGAGATACGTCTCATGAAAATTGCTCTGGCGTTTCCTTATTGCTTTCGTGGGCAGATATTTATTCACCGTCGCATATCAGGGAAAACCTGGAAGAGTAAGGGAATTTAATGGTTTTGTCTGGAATTTCTTTGAAGACATTAATGAAGAGGAAGTAAAAAGTATACGGGGGCAAGGTGAAAAGTTCTTGAGGAGGCGCTGTTACCGAAAAAATTTCATTTTTGTTGTGTTAGTACGCATATCACAATAGTGGTTGTTACATTTGATCTTGGTCTCTCCAGTAGTTTCCTTTCTACTGCGATTTAGACGTCTTCCGACTGTTTTTCAAAATGGAGAAAATTGAATATCGTGCTCTCATGAAGTTCTTCGTTCTAGATTGTTTGTCGCCAATAGAAATGTATCCGAAGTTGGTAAAAAAGTTGATAAGCAGTTTGCGCCTTCATTTTCTACAGTTAAAAAATAGGTGGCAAAATTTAAACTTGGTCGAACTTCACTTGAAGACGGTCCACGCAAAGGGCGACCAAAAATTGCAACCACGGAAGAGAATGTGAAAAAGGTACACAATTTGATCCTAGAAGATATATTTGAGGAAAAAGTAAGATTCATCTCGCACAAAGAATTAAAGATGAAAAAGCCGTGTGCAACGTAATTTCGGCATTGATTAAACGTGGACCAAAAGTAAATCCACGGATTTCATGAAAAGATCCATGACTACTCCAGAAACAAAAAAGCAATCGAAGCAGTGGGTAGAAGCTGGTGGTTCTGCACCAAAGAATGCGAAGTTGGTTACATCTGCTGGAAAGGTCATGGTCAGTGTCTTTTGGGATGCAAAAGGAATCCTTCTTATTGATTACCTTAAGAAAAGTAAAACAATAACCGGGAAATAGATGCAGAAATTTGAAAAAAAACCGCCTGAGTTAGAGAAGAGAAAAACTATTTTTTATCAAGACAATACATCAGCTCACAAAAGTGCTCTAGCAATGGGAAAACTGAGGGGTTTAAAGTATGAATTGTTGGAACACCCTCCTTTTTTACCAAATTTGGCACCTTGTGACTTTCATTTGTTCCCAAAGTTAAAAAAGTTTTACTCAAATGACGAGGTGATAGCATTTTGTAGACCTCCTGGAATCCCACTTCAAAGATGGAATCTTCTTATTGGAGAAACGTTGTACAAAATACATATATCAAATTAAATGTAAAATATATAGGAAAATAAAAGCATTTTTGAAGCAAAAAACAAAGTCTTTCAGTGCTAGGCCGAGAACTTTTCACCTCACCCTCATAGTTGTCTAGATTTCACTAAAGAATGTTGTCCAACAAGCTTTAGACTAATCTTCTGTATATGAAACAAATGAACTAGGCTACTCTTTAGAAAGTATGGACTATTAATCTTACTCGGGGTCTGTTAGATCAAGAGTTACTTTCAGATTTTGAAATCTCGCTCTAATACACCACCACTACTAGTAACTGAATTTAGCCATTCCCGACACAACATATGTAAGCCTTACAGTGATGTGCAATAGAAGCGTACCTACTCGTCTTGGTACCAAACTATTTTTTAGCAAACAACAAACAGATTGATACATGCTAAGTGCGGCTAAGGTGTGATAAACATATGACGCGAAATTTTGAATTTTGCGGACTTTATTAATCTGATTTAAAAAAAATTATCTTGTTGATACACATCTTCCTGACGTATGTTGCCATTTTTAATGTACTCAGCGATTTTTTACTCTTAAAAAAACATGGATCAAAGAATTTGTATAAAATTTTGCTTGAAAAATAAAATAAAATGTAGCACCGCATTCGAAATGTCGACTGTGGCTTTTGGTGACTCCACTATGAATAAAACAAGAGTTTATGAGTGGTACAAACGTTTTAAAGAGGGCCGTGAAGACGTTGAAGATGACGACCGCCCTGGACGCCCTAGCACATCAACAATCAACAACAATGTGGAACAAGTGAAGAAAATGATTCTTGAAAATCGTCGGGCCACAATCAGAGAGGTTGCTGATAATGTCGGCATTTCATTTGGCTCATGTCAAGCAATTTTTTCAGATGTTTTGGGCATGAAACGTGTGTCAGCAAAGTTTGTTCCGAAATTGTTGAATCTTGAACAAAAACAACGTCGAGTAGATAGCGCTCAGGAGTTGCTAAATGAAGTCAGCAATAATCGAGAGCTGCTTAAAACAGTCATAACAGGTGACCAAATATGGGTATACGGATATGACGGCGAAACCAAGGCCCAATCGTCCTAATGGAAGCTGTCTGAAGAGCCAAGACCGAAAAAAATTCGACAAGTTCGATCAAATGTGAAGGTTCTTCTCATTGTTTTCTTCGATTTTAATGGCGTAGTGCATCATGAGTTCTTGCCATATGGTCGTACAGTCAATAAGGAATACTACCTGAAAGTTATGCGCCGTTTGCATGAGGCAATCCGACAAAAACGCCCAGAATTGTGGAAAAACCACTTTTCGAAATTGCATCAGTGTATTATATCTGAGGGAAATTACTGTGAAGGGGACAAAATTAATGTTGATTAATATACAAAGATTCTTTAAGAAAAACGAAAATTCTCGTTATATTTTGATCAAACCTCGTATAAGTGGGACAACATAGCAGTGACTTCTTCAAAATTGAAGGTTATCTGTCTTTGAAGTTCCGTTTATTACAAGACGTTACAATGTACTTAATAATTCAGTTTGTTTAAAGCGATTAACTTTTACAAAATGACACAACAAGGAAGAACTAAAATCAATCATATCTAATGATGGTTATTGTTAGGCAATCTTATCACATGTAGCAACGCGCAAATATCGAGTTATTTAATCTACCTTCTGTAATAGAAAAAATTGCCTATCGCTGTTTTGCAGTGTGTGAATTTCTAACGCTGTTTTTGGCAGAATTGTATGTATCTTCTATTTTTTATAATCTGAAACAGGGATTTAAGATTTTAAAATGATTCTTTAAGGTTTTTGCATCAATAATAATTTATTTTAATCGAGCACATACACCCTTCTGAATTAATATCTTTTTAACGAATGAAAGATTAAAAACAATGAAAATTACGATTCATCTTTTTAATCTAAGTTCGTCCATTAAAAAATTGACAAAAACTCTCATTCTCTCTGACGTTTGTTCTTTGATGAATTTTTTTGCTTCTCTAGAATTCACATCTGTTAAAATGGCGCGCGGTAATTTTCAAACAATCTTTCTTTAAGTCCATGCCAAACCTCTCGTCTGTCACACTTATGTCAGAGCGGTTTTGAATTGGCATGCTATTTAAAAAATATCTCTTTCATACGTGTGGGCGTAATTTGAGTCAAGAATACAATTGTGTTTTAAATCGTTAAAAAAAAGAGTTGGATAAACACACTGAATTCAGGAGCGAAGTAATTAGTTAATTAAATGTACTGATAGGAATGCGTGGGCCACGTAATTTTGTGTATCAGTTTGGTGGGTTTTTAAATGTAAGATAGATAAATGTTTATTTGGTTTTATTATTTTGAATCTTAATTTTATTAGATTTTTTTTGTATCGTTTTGCCAGTGTGGGAGATGCCTAGTTTTTTTTGTAGTTTATTAAATTGTTTCAAGTTTTGTGTTTATTTTTTTTTATAACGTTTGATATACACGAATACTACATTTTTTCAAATGCTAATAGGAATCGTTAATTAATTAAAGCAGTTTTTATGCTTTGATTTTATTAATAATAAAATTTAATTTAGAGGAGATCCGTGTAACATAAATTTACAAAAGTATCTCGGTAATGGCAACAAATCGAGTTGAACATAAAACACTCGCAATCTCGTGTTTTTGTTCATTTAATTGAGAGAAGGTTGGAATTCTTTCAAAAAAACAAAAAACGAATCGTTTATTCAAGTAGAATTTGCATTAAAAAAAGACCTAGTGTTATATCGTTTCATATACAGGGTGTTTTGGTACGGTGCAACTTGATTATTAGAAATATCAGAAAATATTATATTATGATGCCTTGAACCATACATCAGCAATAAAGTTTATGAATGGAATTTCAAAATTCAATTTTCTCTTGATTTGCTTTGTTTTGAGTTGTTTTAAGTTTGCCCGCGGCCAGCCAGTTGTTGAGGGATACGTGACTGTCATGACTGACGGACTGATATTGTCATAGACAGTCTCATCTCTCGTTAAGCTTGACGACAAATTTTGAGGCTCCTATCACACGGTTATAAACTTATTTAATCCAGATTAAAATATAATAATTTACCTCGAAAAGAAGGTAAACATAAAAATCTACTTTTATGGAAAATAAAACAAATGAAAATGTGAAGTGTCTACCGTAACAAATGAGGTCATTTCATAATTTATTTATGTCAGATAAATAAATTTAACAAACAAGACACCCTTAATCCAGTTACTTCTTTAATAATACTTCAATAAATTCACTTCACTTACATATATTAAAGTAATCGTGTACTTGCTGGTCTTAAATGCCAAAGACAAAATGTAGGTAAACTTGTTCTCGAGATTATGAAATATCATCTTGATTATAACGAAAGAAAAATCCCGAAGACCTTAGGAAATATCTCTGCCTTATTACAGTATAATTGCTATTATATATAGAAATATTAATTATTCAATGCTTTGGTGCACGTTAACATAGGCGCGAGTTTAACGAACTACATCAGAAGTAACAAACTGACAGGTTTTCTTTCGCACCATTTATTTGTTATCTGGCTAAAGTAGGTAATACTTACAATGATTGTGGCCATTACGGGCTAATGGCGTAGAATAAACCTAACTTCGGTAGTAAACAGAACAAATTCGCCTCTATCAGGGTTAAGCAGAGAAAGTTCGTTAAATAAAGCTCATTTTTTATTGTAGTTAACCCTAAGGATAATGCTAGATTAAAAGTAAAATTTTAACTTTCTGTTTTTAAGATAATAATTGATCGTGTAAGAAGAATTATATCTATTTCCAGTCCAAAAGATACACAAGCTATGAATTCGCTGTTCAAATAATCTGAAATATGGTAATTAATAGTTTGGAGATGGAACAACTACATCTTTAAATAAAATCATCAACTTGGGAGTTTCATGTACGTAATCTAGAAGATTCATTATTCCTAGTATCGTGCAGAAATAAGAAATGTTTCACATCACCAAGCATGACAATTTATCATTTTTTCATTTTTTCCCCTGGTTAATCAGGTAATTTAAGATCAATCTGCTATGCCCAGAATCGGAATTTCAGGTCTTCTGGTTTTTTTTTGTAAAGTCAAGAAAACAGTCTAAAAAGCCAATGTACTGTTGTTTAACAACCAACGAAACACTTCAGCCAGAACAGCTGAAATTGGACTTGAAATAGAACCTTGTTTAACTTCTTCTTAGTTATTTATTTTAATCAAATACTGAAGAATTCAAAACTCAAATATTGCAGAACAAAAACTTTTTCATTGGCCGTAAAGTGTTTTATTGGTCTAGGACTTTCAGCTTATTACACCAAACACAATCAAGTTGTTGCAAAACGGAGTCAAAGTTGAAAACGTTCGTGTTTGGCAAAATGATAAATCTCAAACCTTGCAGGTATCAGCAAAAGTTTTTTCTACGCCTTGATGAGGACGACTTTTTTTATCTTGAGTCTTATCGTAATAGTTGAAAACCAATATAAATGTGAATCTTTCCCTAAGGGAAAGAAAAGCTTTAGTAGTAACAGTTTCTTACCAAAATCTGGAAAATCAAGTTAACTTGGAAAATCCAAGCCTAGATTGGCCAAATCCAAACACCTCCAAAAAGCGGCTAAATCAAAACTATCCATATAAGCTTTAAACTTGTAAAATCTTTTTAAGTGTAAGGCCCAGTCTAGTTTTTTTTATTTGATGGATTCTTGTTGCTTGCTTTAGTGTTTTGAAGGTTTTTTTTGATCAAAAAACAAAACCAATAGGCAACATTTGTTTAATATTAAAAGAACGATTTTGAACTATTCGATACCTTGTAGAATAGAAAAAGCTTCGAAAAGTAGCTACACAAACATGAACAACCTGAAGAACTCGCTCGGCTTAGAAATCTTGATCTACCATAAAACCTGACCAGCTCAAAGAACCAGCTGAACCCAAAAAATACAATACACCACAAAATTTCTTCCCGATTGGAAATCCCTATAATATAGAATTGAAGAAATCGAATCTTACCAAAACCAATAGATATTTAAAAGAAATTGTGAAAATGATCACGTGATGAACCAGGCTTTAGAACAACAAACTTTTGCAATCGTCAGGAAAACAAATCCAAAGTGATAACGTCTCCTGCAAGTAAGATTTAGTTTGACCAAGAAAAGATTTAAACGAAAAAATTATGACAATGGTCATGCGATGAACCAGGCTTCAGAACAACAAATTTTTGCAATCATCAGGAAAACAGATCCCAAGTGATAACGTCTCCTGCAAGTAAGATTTAGTTTGGCCAAAAGAGATTTAAAGGAAAAAAATTGTGAAAATGATCACGCGATGAACCAGGCATTAGAATAAAAAACTTTTTGCAATCATCAGGAAAACAGGTTCAAAGTAATGGCGTTTTATGCAAGCAAGATTTACTATGAAAGAAACAAACATAGCAGTCAAACATTTTCCTCCCTAGTGCGCTTGATTTGAATTTTGTTCTCCTGAAAGACACAGACACAAGACTCACAAGTTTAACGTATCATTCAAAAATATTCTTTGAATATCTTTGAAAAGTAACCAAATTTACTGGTTGGTCTTGCCATGCTGATAATTCTTTACGAATTGCATAATAATATGCGCAGAAACTTCAGGTAAACAACTTGAGGGAAGCGTCACTTTACCTGCATAGGCAAGGAAATTGTTCCCTGACCATTTTATCTACAAAGTGTTTATAAATGTTTCTGGGTCCAGTTGGCTATGCAATCTAATTTTGATGTGCCACCTTTTGATTTATTTTAACAACTAGTACGTATTTGTTTTCTTTCGTTTGTTAATTGCAAATGTCATTGTCCTGCATTTAGCAATAAAGTTAATCTTTATTATTTATTTATTTAAGCTTTATTCATTTTTTAATTATTGTTCTTTCAAAAACATAAGATTTAGGCAACAATCATGACAACGATCAATGAGTGTAACGTGACAAACATTCTAATACATATTCTGTTCTTCAAAAGGTGGCAAATGCAGCCACAAGCATGATTTCACAGTCCACTAGACCTAGAAGCATTTATGAACACTGTACAAAGCTGAAGCAACATGAATTTTCATCGAAATTTGCTTTGTTTTTAATTTTTTCTATTTTGGGCATTTATTTTTGTAGTATGCAGTTGCAGATAAAAATTTCTACATCTTCTCAGGTCTCGCAGGCTAGGCTAGTCTTGAAATTGACTGCCCGTCCTGTAAAGTATCACTTCTCCGACTTGTTACGTGTTACTATTGTTTTTTGTTATAACACTCTGTATATTTTCTGTATTCCAACTATCATCTAAAGTTGTGTATTCACGCTATGCTGGCCCACAACGCCGAATGGATGGAGACGTGTCCGTTAGCTTGTGGCGATTGGATGAATTGTGTCTGTTAGCTTGTATTTAATCCAAACAGACTGTTGTCAGTCTCGGAGGTTTCAAACAAAGTAATCCGAACCGAATAACATGATGCATGTTTGAGTCATTTTTGTAGGCAGTCTTGAGCGCTGTTGAGCTTAACTTATTGACGTCGTCCAATATCCAGTTCTTTTTTGACTCTGAAAGCTTGAACATACCCACAATGTCATTCAAGATCCATGATACCAAATAGTACTTCTACTTCAAATTAATAATAATACTCTAGAGGCTTTGAACAAAACTTAATCATTTTTGCCAAGCGTCAGTATTTTTCAAATATTACCTAGTTTGTTTTGCATCTTTTTCTAAAAACACCCTTTTCATGTCTCATTAATTTTGAATTCATTCGAGCAGCATATCATCTGAAACCTAATACTTATTGAGAGAAACAGTTGAAGTAGTAATAGTTTGTATTTACATTAATATCTATTCTGAATATTTTAAAAAAAGAATATACAGGGTGTTCATTTTAAAGAAGCAAGCGTTGCTCTTTAGGACTCAAAAGCTGTAGATCGCAAGAAGTATCTAGATTTACACTGCTGTACAATGTGTCCCATTTTGTATCTATTTCTGAAGTATTTCGATTTTACTAGAGATAGAGTGATGAAGTTTGCACCGTACTTTACTAATTTTTCAAGACACGTGCATTGGTGAAAACGAAATTGATGGTTTTTTTTTGTTACGAGCGAAAATAAAAATTCTTCCTTTTTTCGAAAACGGTTTGTCATTCTTATTCTATTGAAATAATAGAAGCAATGAATTTCTATAAATAGGACTATTACCAGAAACTGCGTGTTTAGAATTCCTTAGCCACCCATGACTTTCGAATTCTACCATTTATCGTAATTTATTATCATTGTTTTCTTGTGTCTTCAAAAAATGATTTCAGTGAAGCAAGTTTTGCAAATTTAGATTATTGATTTAAATGACAATCTGAATTCGTGCAATTCACCACTTACATGGTATTGCTTGTTATTTAACTAAATTTATCTTTCTAATGATGGTTTTCTCTTGTATTATTCTTTTGTTTTTTTCAAAATAAATAGTAAAAACTTAAGATTTATTAATAATAGGAACTTCTGAGGTCCTCAGTGACTATGCAGATAATTTTTTATTAAGTACTTTATTGATCTTGATTTTTTTAACAACAAAAATGACATCAAAGAAATAAGTCACAGAATACAGAATTTAGAATAAAGGTGATGTCAAAGAGAAAGAATTTTCTGGAGCTACGATACTTTGATGAAACTAACAATCTTTTGACTGTCGCAGCTTTTGATCCACCCGAACGATTTATAACCTGGTATGAATTCAGAAAATTTTTGCTGTTTGAAATCACACAACATACCTGTCACTTTTAAATTATACGCATGAGTTTTTAGTTCCAGAATAATGTTAGCAATAAAGTCGTAATTTTGGCTTAAACTATAAAATGAAACGAGAGTTGATAACCAGTTGTGACGTACATTACAAAGCGAAACAACAGAATTTTGATTTTCGTGTAGGGTATTATTTATATCCAGGTATACATTTGCCCTACTAACTTATTATACTACTTGTGTAATAGCTCATTATGTCGGCTTTGTAATACGTATAATTTCATACCTGTCAGGGCCGTATTAAAGTTGCATCGAACAGGTTTCCGTTTCCAAGCTGTCAAATACTAAATATATCGACGTATTAAATGTATAAAGTGTAGTTGACTTCTAAAATTATCGGTATAATTAGTGTAACGTGCATTTAATGAACGTGTATTTGATATAATAGTCAGCAAAAATTATGAATATTAATTATAGACGCATTAAGTTGGTTTTCTCTTCTCCTATTAGTTAATATTTTCCTTTCTTTTATAATCTCTTTACGTCAATTTATAACCTCCATATAATTACTAGAATTCC